>VNJW01006470.1:0-46781 GCA_008042615.1 Drosophila auraria
CGTCATTTGATATAACTATTCCGAATCGGCGTCCTTCCGGCATAGTCCTGGCAAGAGGCGCTGGATCATGAGCCCTATAAACTTTTTTTTTTTTCCTTGGAAAAGGCGGCTCGGGTGTTTCGCACGTGGTCGGAAATGAGCAGTCTTCAATTTCGAATCATGATCGCCAATGTCCTTCGCTTCCCAAAACATCTTGTATCGGCTCGAACCCAAGTGCACTTGCACCACAAGGGTCCACGTCTTAACGCTCCACCACAGCCCACTTGTTGGTCTTCATGTTCTCGTTCTGAGACTCAAAGAAGCCGAAAACGGCTCATGTTGAGCCGCGACGAAATAGGTCCTGTTAGCCAATGGGCATGTCCCTTTCCGCTCGGTGGGCCAACTGAACCCTTTCACGCCTGTTCAGACCTCCAAACCCCCGACCACCTTGATGCCCACTGTTAGGGGCGGCACCCCTGCGACCACGACCGCGGCCACGACCACTGCCACGGCAATAAATACCCCAACTTACCCTCTAAAATGTTGCGCGTTCTCTTCCATAATTCTCACAAGTTGCCAGATCAAGATTTCAAGGAATGCTTTATCTGCCAAGTCTTTAGGGGAAAGCATACTGGCATCACCTTTTTTTGGGTAAGCTTTGATATTACCTGATCCTGATTAAACGAAAATAATGCCTTTTTATATTGTACTTATGTACATATTTTCTAAGTTATTTCGCTGTGAAGAATGCGAAAATTATTTGGCTTTATTTTTCTCTTGATTTTTTGCTGGGGTGTTACCAGATCAACGCGACGAAATAGGTCCTGTTGGCCAATGGGCATGTCCCTTGCCGCTCGATGGGCCAACAGGACCCTTTCACGCCTGTTCAGGCCTCCGAATCCTTGACCTTGATGTCAACGGTTAATAATTAGTTTTGCAAATTATTAATTGGTGGCCCCCTAAATTCGAAAGGTGCCCAAATCGAGAGCAGGCGGGGGTAAACCTTTCTTCAAATGCCTTTCCATTCTATGTTTCATTTTTCTTTTCATCGTCGATGATTATACTCACCGCTTTCTTCCACCTTCGCCCTACATTCTCCAAATGGTCGTTACTGCAGAATTTAAATTTAAACAGATCGGCACTCGAATCAGTACGGAAAAACTGCTCCACAACAGAATATAGAATTTTTATCGGTTTTTTTGCATTGAGAACTATAACCTTTTTCAGGGTACGTGGCATTTTGACCAAGTGCGATTTCGAACACACCATCAAAAGTTGTTCTCCTGAACTTTTGAGAGTAGAGAGTCTGCAACTCTTCGTGGTGGCTTAGTGGATGAACACCCATGAAATGCCCAAGATCCCATATAGTGTAAATTTTGTTGCCCAGAACCTTACAATCGATAGGATTCTTATCAGAAACTACACCCAACAAAAATTGCAGTTTTTCAATTTCCTTCAGAAAGTCTGCAATACGTTGGAAAATTTCATCGAGTTCTTTGCAAGCCTGCGAGGACCGAACGTCTAAATACAGAATCTGGAAGAACTCACCATTGTGAGAACTCAGGGCGAAGGTGGCGCACATTATGGCGCGACGAAATAGGTCCTATTGGCCAATGGGCACGTCCCTTGCCGCTCGATGGGCCAACAGGACCCTTTCACGCCTGTTCAAGCCTCCGAATCCTTGACCTTGATGCCCACAGTTAAAATTTAGTTTTGAAAATTATTAATTGGTGGCTCCTTAAATTCGAAAGCTGCCCAAATCGAGAGCAGGCGGGGGTAAACCTTTCTTCAAATGCCTTTCCATTATATGTTTCATTTTTCTTTTCATCGTCTATGAACATACTCACCGCTTTCTTCCACCTTCTGCCTACAATTTCCAAATGGTCGTTACTGCAGAATTTTAATTTAAACAGATCGGCACTCGAGTCAATACGGAAAAACTGCTCCACAACAGAATATAGAATTTTTATCTGCTTTTCGCATTGAGAACTATAAACTTTTTTAGGGTTCGTGGCATTTTTATGAAGTGCGATTTCGAACACACCATCGAAAGTTGTTCTCCTGAACTTTTGAGAGTATAGAGTCTGCAACTCCTCGTGGTGGCTCAGTGGATGAACACCCATGAAATGCCTAAGATCCCATATGGTGTTTATATCGGATATTAATTTACATCTTCTTATATATTGCGCGTCTCTTTTAACTCTTTCCACAATTCTCGGAAGTTGCCAGATCAAGAGTTCAAAGTATGCTTGATCTGGCAACTTCCGAGAAAGCACGATTTGTGTGACTTGTGCCAAGTTTTTAAGGGAAGCATAGCATACTCGAACCATCAGTTTTTGGTAAACTTTAAACGAAAACAATTTCTTGTGCCTTACAATTTAAGGCATTCAAATTAAGTTTTGCAAATTGAACTGGAGGGGGCGGAACTTCAGATAAGTTGCTGGGTGTTGTTGTAGGGGCTGCTGGTCGGCGCAGGTTGGAGATGATAAAGGCTGCTAAACAAAAATCCCCGATGGTCGCAGAAGAAGTCGAGGGCGGCGTCGTTGGGTTCACAATATATGTTTTTATTCGCTTCAGTGGTTGCTTAAGACTAATTTAACAAAGGGAAATAAACGCAGCTTCAGCCGGTGGAGAGACGCCCTTTCCCGGCTGGAATGTAGGGAGCGCGAAAACGGACGAGGAGAGGGAGAGCAGGCGAGCGCGAGAGCGAGGGCGCTCGCTCCCACACTGCCTCTGAAAACTAAGCGCCCTGTGGCGCGAACACAAATTATTAATTGGTGGCCCCTTAAATTCGAAAGCTGCCCAAATCGAGAGCAGGCGGGGGTAAACCTTTTTCATATCTTTTTTCAAATGCCTTTCCATTCTATGTTTCATTTTTCTTTTCATCGTCGATGATTATACTCACCGCTTTCTTCCACCTTCGCCCTACATTCTCCAAATGGTCGTTACTGCAGAATTTAAATTTAAACAGATCGGCACTCGAATCAGTACGGAAAAACTGCTCCACAACAGAATATAGAATTTTTATCGGTTTTTTTGCATTGAGAACTATAACCTTTTTCAGGGTACGTGGCATTTTGATCAAGTGCGATTTCGAACACACCATCGAAAGTTGTTCTCCTGAACTTTTGAGAGTAGAGAGTCTGCAACTCCTCGTGGTGGCTCAGTGGATGAACACCCATGAAATGCCCAAGATCCCATATGGTGTAAATTTTGTTGCCCAGAACCTTACAATCGATAGGATTCTTATCAGAAACTACACCCAACAAAAATTGCAGTTTTTCAATTTCCTTCAGAAAGTCTGCAATACGTTGGAAAATTTCATCGAGTTCTTTGCAAGCCTGCGAGAACCGAACGTCTAAATACAGAATCTGGAAGAACTCACCATTGTGAGAACGCAGGGCGAAGGTGGCGCACATTATGGCGCGACGAAATAGGTCCTGTTGGCCAATGGGCACGTCCCTTGCCGCTCGATGGGCCAACAGGACACTTTCACGCCTGTTCAAGCCTCCGAATCCTTGACCCCCTTGATGCCCACTGTTAGGGACGGCACCCCAGCGACCACGACCACATCCGCGGCCGCGATCACTGCCACGACCACTGCCACGCCAATAAATACCCAAACTTACCTTCTTAAATGTTGCGCGTCTCTTTTAACTCTTTCCGCAATTCTCGGAAGTTGCCAGACCAAGATTTCAAAGTACGCTTGATCTGGCAGCTTCCGAGAAAGCGCGAAGCGTTTGACGTCACAAATACCTTGATACTTAAAATATATATTTATTGATGACATTAATCTAAGTAAATCAGATTAATCCGCAGTATATTCCACTCTTTAATGCAGGCAGGTTTCTCCGGCATCCTTTTTTTTAACAGTTTTAAGTTTACGTTTTGTCTATTTAGTAATAAACACCAAGTAATATAATCAAACACGCGGATCAGTTTCAATACAGAGAGACACTTTTTATTCCTTTGAGATCGAAGATAAAATAGAAAATTTTAATGTAATCAACAAATAAATTCTTAAATGAAACTCTGAAAAATGTCATATTATATTCAATCAATTGATTTTAGCTCTTTCTCATTCTTTGTATGCCTGACATACATATATGGAAATATATGGTAAAATGGTGATTACTCTTGATCAGCTAAACGGATTTTGATGAAACGTGCACCAAAACGCTTATAATGTCGATTTCGGTAATGGGGCATGCATATTTTTAGCAATTTTTTAAATTGTCGGATTTAATATTATGGCGATGAATTCATCGATAGGGCGTGTGAGGCGCTCTTATCGATAGAAAAGCAGTGTTTAATAACGTTAACCGTATTGGTACAACGTCTGAGAGCAAAGATATTTTCGCAAAATGATTTCGTCGTCGTGTTTTCTTCCAGAAGTGTGACTTTGGAAAGCTCGGCATGCAAAGCTCCAGCTTACGTAAAGCTGGAATCCGGTATATTTTATTGCAAAAGCACAAGAGCTTTCCCGCCGATGGTTCGTTTGTCGGCTAGCCAAGTCCTAGGCAAAACTAAGCAACAGATGGCGCTAGTCGTTCCTAAAAATAACAAATTGAAAGGAGTTTTTCTACATTAATTTTATTTCAACATTTCCAGAAACGTACGTCAAATATTAAAAATTTCTGAAGTGTTTACCAGTCTTATTTGTATTCTAAAATACTAGTTTTGGGGACTTGTCACGTGCATCGCGAACGATACAAAAAATTAAAGTCTTCTTTGACTTCAGCTTTAAAAATGTGACAAGTAATTTTAAAGAAACAACCCTTAAAATACAATAAAATAATGCGATTTTCATTAAAAAGAAGTTCTTTTTATTCATTACTATAATCTTATTAGTTTTACAAGCTTATTTCTGATTTGTAACGGTGTATCGCGAACGGTACAAGATTTCCATATGTTTTATACCTCACGTTTTCCTACAAATAACTTCATATTTACTTTAAAACCATTAAAATAAACTTCATTCATAATAAAATATAAAAATGCCTTTAAAAGTAGCTAAAAGTGACAAAATTATAAATTTTTTTGTCAGTTTTATCAGGGCGATTTTCACATAATGATTTGATATTTCTTTGATGTCTCCTGATGCTGGTAGTATATTATTTGATAGCCCAATGAATTTAACTGCGAAAGAGAAAGGCAAAGGACCAGCACTGACCAACTGAAATCTTAATAATAATTAACAGTAATTGGAATAATTTAACTGCACACATTTGTAACAAATTCTTTAGTTTAAAACTAGGAAAAAGAAATAAATATAAATAATTGCTGTACCGATAGTCTTCTCCTTGGGCAGAGGCCTACCTGTGGCCCCGTTTACCCTCCTGGCCGCCGCATCCTTCGCATCCAGCATCCTTTGTGTAATTGCACGTTGCGGCACGCGAAATTAAACAAAGATAGCTCGAGTGGACCTGGAGGGGGATGAACAGATAATGAAGCTGGCGGAGATGGAGACCCAGTGGAGCCCAGAGCTCGAGGGGCTGGCTAAATGGCGAAAGAATGACAAACGCCCGGAGGACGTACCCCGGCACAAACTTTTCCTGGGCAGAGAGAGGGCGGAGTGTCACATCTCCGGCGTTGTCTATTGTTCCCAGAAGTGTTTTTATTTGGCTCCGAGAACTTGAAACCGAGAAGCTGAGCCGCTCCTACCCCTACGGGAAGCCCGGAGGACTCCTTGGCATTTTCACAGACTTTACGTTTGTTTTATTATCTTTTATTATTGCCTTTGCCGCTTTTGTCTAATTTCGCTGTTGTCTTTTTCTGGCCTTCGTGGCCCCCATGCCCCTCGTGCTAAATTGGCCGTTAAGATGCTAAAGATGCGGATTTCTGTGATTTACCAACTGGGTTGCCACCCAGGAGCCTGGTTCCTTTTCTTTTTTTTTTTTTGGGGTTTTTTGAGGCAACTCTTGATCATTTTTGGTTACCCCGAATTATCATCAGTAGTAGCCCTTTCTATAATGTCAACACTACAATTTATATTTTTCTAAAATTACGTACATTTACTTTCTTAAAGAAATTATATTTTCCAAAGTTAAAACTCGAAAAGTACGTTCTTTTTTTTGATTCAGTGTTAATTATACGCGACACCCACAGGGTTCAAGGACATTACAATCAAGGGCCCATCGATCTCGATCTCAGAGAGCATAAGAAAAGGTAAGAACATTTTTTTAGTATTTGGAAAACATGAAAACCCCTTAACAATATCTGTAGAAAGATTTCCCTAAAATTAGGCTTACACTTGGAGGATAAACATGGCAGGTTTTGAGATCCAAACACAACCAAAGTTCCCATTGGCTGCTCTAAAGGTGCCCTTGTCCTGGGCCAGGGATTCGCCATTAAATGTGTCCCCTTTTGTTGTCCTGACTTGGCTCGCCTTTGTCTTGGGCCCTGCTTTGTCCTTCGGCTTCTTTTGCCTCTTTTGGGCGCTCCTTGTTGTGGCGGAAATCGCGCTAATTTCGCCGCCTGCTCCTGCAAGGATGGGGCTCGGGGCTCTTGGTTTTTGGCCACAAAACTACCATTATTGCGGCAGGCCGACGACAGATGGGATCGGATTGATTGCGGCCAGACGCGGAAGTGGCTGCGGATGGCGTTCCGATGTTCCGATGTTCGTTGTGTATTTTGCGAGTGTACGGGTTAAGTGCCCATCCCATACCTCCCAGCACAGGCGGAATCCATTTCCCGCTCCAAGAGGCGCTCAGGCTTCATTAGCTGCGTTTTTCTGCGGGCTGCCTGTGTGGGTCCTCGACTGGCCATGTGACGGTGTTGATTTTCACACAACGCAGCGTGAAATTAGAAATCAACAGCATGTCCTGTCGCAGCAAGGGGATTCAGGGCTGAAAGGTTCAAGGGTCAGGTGTCGCTCTCTATATGGCAAATCAGTTTGGTGGCCTGCGCCGCTGCTGCATTTTGCGATTTTGCGGTTTCCTGGCCTCGTCGTCTGCCGCTGACAGACCAAATTAAAATGTCCCCGAATGCCAGGAGGGAGGCAGAGCCCTGACCATGTCTGCGTGTCACTTAATGACCAATTTGCCAGCAACGGGAGTCGGGTGCCCTGGATGGAGCTCTCTCCCGGAGCACCCACAGCTGTCGCTTTCGCATTTCGGTTGCCGGCGATAAATCTTCAAGTCGGAAAAATCGCGCGGCCCCGCCGATAAGTAACACTGACAAGGACAACAATCGCTAGGAGAATTACAACATGTCGCAGTTTGTTCGAAATTTGAATAAATTTCAAATTCGTTAGCACGCTTCCCTCCTCCTTCCCAGTCGCAGTCCCAATCCCAGTCCCACTCCCAATCCCCGAGATTCCCAACAAAAGTTTGCGCTCTGCTACAATTAACTTTTAAGTATGCCATTTCATAGATACCGCAGATATCGCCGCGATATAAAAAGCTATATGCAAAGTCGTGCATCCCCTGCCAGGCCCAGAACAACTCGAGGGGTTGCCAGCAGCAGTTGAAGAATAATTTCGTGCCATTTATCATGTCACACGGCGGGCACAAAGTCGTCTGGAGGTAGGACGAACTGCAGATACCCTGCTTTGAAACATATTAAATCTCTAACTAATATTTCAAAGCCATAAATTACGCTTTAATAAAAAAAAACTAAGAGTATAACTTTTATAAGTATAACGAGTTTAGTATAGATTTAATACTTCTAATATCAAATGTATACTTAGTAGTATGTTTATATACTCAATAGTTTAAATTGCGTGCTTTTGAGAATTATTTTTATACAAACCTACATCGAAAATTTGATAACATATCGCGTTAGGTGCAATTTAGGGCTTTCTGTTTGTCGCGTTAGTGATTTTTCTCGAGACTTGTTGCATTTTAGTATATTTTAAATACTTTCGTGGTATTAAATTTATAAGCATCTTATAAATAAATTTGTAATACTCAAAAGTAATAGAATTTAAGTAAAAATAGTATAGTTTCCATGACAAATTAATTTTTTTTTTGTGTTAATAACTTGAGATAACAAAGATTTGATACCATTTATCTTCAGGGTTGCCACAAAAAATATTTTACAAAGGAAAATTGTATACATGAAATTATATATTAAGGGTTATTAAATTTTATTTAGTTACATAAAGTAACTAGCTTGGAAAAGTATTTAATTCGTTTATTTATAGTCTAAGATACCCCTTGAAAGGGTCCGTTCGCAGCCAAAGTGCGTGTGATTTCCTGTTCCGCTTTTCCGGCGGCCATGTCGAATTTTTGCATAAATACCGAAAGCAGGAGCAGGGGCAGGGAGGCAGGGACAGGGCCAGAGACAGCTTGTTAATCGCCAGCCATTTATCTGGCTTAATGAAATTTGCGAGAAATCAAATCGGGGCTGGCCACAAGCCACAAGCAGCCACTGATCCACGAGCACCCCGTGGACTCCATTCATGACCCGACCGCGTCGTCACGTGCGCAATTAAACTGACGCCTTCTTGACGGATTCGACGGATTCTTCTCAAGTTGCGAGTGGCGAGTTCCGAGCCCGCTAAAGAGCAACCGGGGAATTGGCCAGTAACTGACTCTTCTGCTACTCCCTGCAAGACATCATCAATCAACGGTTGAGGAGTTTCATATTTCGGGCTACTCTCAAGTGACTCTTTTAGTATTCAAACTTTTCTTAGTGGTTGCACTTTCTTTATATTTATAATGTTTGATTTAGGAATATTTCTTACCATTATTGCCCTTAGATTTATTCCTTTTTTTTAGCTTTTTCCAATCTAGTAACCTCTTCTTTTTTTTATGCTGATCAAGGCAGGCTCTGGGTTTGCTTTCGTTCGTCTTGTAAGGCATTGTGTTACCTAGGAAATCAGTTCGTCTCGAGCTAACGTTGTAAGCGCATCAAAGAAATCTAAAAAAAAAAAAATCAAATCAAAATAACGAATAATCATTTTGTGACTTTTTCTGTTTCTTACCTTGCAATAATTTCAAAAATTTCTTTCCTCTTTTCGGAAGTGAAGAGCGAGAGCGAGCCTTACCTTGATCTGGAAGTGACCAGCAGCGACCTGTGAGCAGCAACTAGAGCCCCAGAGCTTCAGCTTTATCAGCGACTAGAACCCCAGAGCCCCAAAGAGACCATCAGAGATCGAGGGAATCAGCTTCAGGTGAGTGAGAAGTGAGAGCTCAGTGTGTTTTGTGTCCTGTCTGGCCACGGGGAAACCGGGAAAACCGGGAAAACCGTAACTAAACATTTGCATTAGGAGCCGTGGTCGAGGCAACCGCTAAACAGGCAGCCGGGCTCCAAATGCAAACAGTTTAAATGACATCTGGCGGGGATTGTGTGGGACTAGGACGTAGTCCGGGTTGGGGATCGGGCCTGTGGCTTAAATAAATTTTGCGGCAAATCGCAAAATCGCCAAAAGGCAGGGCCCGTGGCCCATGGCCCATGGGTATTCCGCAATTGGCAATCGACGCCGCAAATCGCGTTTTAAGCCCTGCGTGCGATTAGTTTAATTGCCATCTCGTTGGTGCAACAGGACAATGCAACATTTGCACAGCGCGCCTGTGGTCGGTCCTGCGTTCGCGCTTAATGCGAAAATAAGGATTAACCAATGAAATTTATAAATGCTGCAGTCCAGTCCAGTCCATGCCATGCCAGTCGGACTCGGAGTCGGAGTCCGAGTCCCTGTGCCTGTGCCTGCAAATTGAGTGCATAAATTGGCCGCATCGTCCTGTCCTCGCTGGATGCGAACATGCCAGGGGACAGGCAATCTATTTTGGATTAAATCAAATCGAAATAAACGATTTTTAATGGCCTGGCCGCCCTGGTCTGTCTGCCTGCCTGCCTGCCTGCCTCCGTGTGGCACAGTGGCAAAAACGAGGTCATTAATTATTTCTTCAAAAGCAAAAGATAAGCCCAGAGCTGTTAACCCCGCACTCGCACTCGCACTCAGTGCCGGCTCCTGCATCCTTTTTCGGCGTTTTGTGTCATTAGCTCAAAGCCAGGGATGCGCAATGGCGAATCGAAACGAAAAGCTGATTAAATTAATGATATTTTTGATCACATTAAACCTAAGATTACGAAACAATATCATTATGGGTCTTAAAAAAATCTTACGAACTAAAAAAGTAATCGAATTAATTAGGAATTTTCCACTCTTAATATTTTTTGTAAAGGTTTAATATTAGTTTATATATTTTTAAGTGAAAAACATACTTTTTCATATTGGTAATATATGTGAAGCGATGACATTTACCAACAAAACGGGTTCCGAAACGAAACAATATCATTTATGGGTTGTGGAACTCAAATTAATTAAGTATTTACCACTATTAATTTTTTTGTATATTTTTTTTCAAGTTCTAGTCTTAGCAAACCTATTTAAGAGTTCGAAAAATATTCTATTTTAGGTTAGTAATAAATGTAAAGCAAAGAATGTTCACATTTATGGAAAAAACTGGTTTCGAAACGAAGCAATATCATTCATAGGTTGTGAAAAGCATAAATTATATGTGTTTATATTTTCTATTCAAGTTCTAATATTAGGAAACATATTTCTGGTCTTGATTTTATATATTTGAAAGTGAAAAAATGCTTTTTTGCAATATTAGTAAGAAATGAAGCTAAGAAAATGTTAATTAATTAAGTATTTCCCAGTTTCAAATTTATTTGTATTTTGAAAACATATTTCTGAGCTCGATTTTATAGGTTTTTATTCGAAAAACTTACTTTTTCAAGGCAAAAATTCGGTTCAGTGCCTTCAGCATCTAATTTTTCAAGGGCTTGCATCCCTGCCAAAGCCAAAGGCACGCAGGACAATGGTCAGCCGCACACACATACTCGTTATCCTGGACGGCGTCCGCATGTGGCACCAGGCACCCGGCACCCGGCACCAGGAGATTAATTAATCTTTAAGGACTCATTGTGTTTGTGTGTGTGTGTGTGTGACATGGCCATGGCCCCTTCCGAGTGGCTCATTAGGACACTCGGCCATTTGCATGTGCAGCGACGCAAAATGAATTTATGGCCTGGCCAAAAGCGGGGAATCCCCATCCGAAACAGAGTCGAGCTTCCTTTTTTTTTTTGTTGGTTTTTTACGGCCAGCTCGGCTTAAGCTCGGCATTTGTCACACAGGACCGGGAGAGCTCCTGGCATTTATTTTGATTAGCCTTCGACATTCGTTTCTATTTGCCGGCTCCTTATCGTAATCCGTGGCCATTCTCCGCTGGATTACTGCGGCATGCCACACACATACACATAGTTGCTGCCCCGGGAATTCCCCTGTCTCTCGCATGAAATATTCACAGCTGATTATTTCGGCCAGGTTAATGGATTCCGGGTACGACATTTCTCTAGGCTCATTCTCATTCTCGGCATTAAGGGAAGCGCAAAACTTATCCTTTGATGCGCTTTCCAACATAATTTATTAGCCGGCACACGTGAATTATCGCTGCGTCTCCGAGAGTTTTGCCAACTCTTTGAATTTGACTTGTGACTGGCAACTGGGAGACGGGATTCGTGGTCCCCGGGGCAAAGGTGGCAGGAGGGGACATCTTTTCGTTCTAGGCTTAAGTAGATATATTTAATTTGTTTTATTATAACTCTTAAAGAAGGGATTTGCCAAGGCCACTGAGATTTGGTTGGGAATTTTTGTTTGAAAAGGCTTTTCGGTGACAACTTTCAAATTTTTCCTTTTGCATTTCTTACTAACAATTAATGGATATTTTTCGGAGCAGCAAATGCCAAAGCTTCTACTATTTAGCTAGCAAGATTTTTGGTAATTTAATATTTTAGTTTTTAAAAATATATAAAATAATAGGAAATATAAATAAAATAGGAATAGAAATTTAAAGGAATCTTGTTTCTGACAGTTGATTTAAATTCGCACTTCGTTAACATGTAAGGCAATTCCATATAAGGCTTCATTGTTAATTCCCAGGACACCAAAATTTAGCTAGCTTTCTATATAAAATTTTGGTAATATAAATTTAATAGTATTTAATATATATTAAAAGGATTCTTGTTTTCCGACAGTTGATTTAAAGTCGCATTTCCGTATAAGGCAAGTCCATGTAAGGACTTTATTGTTAGTTCCTAGGACACCAAGATTTAGCTAGCTTTCTATATAAGATTTCATTAATTTAATTTTAAAGTTTTTAGAAAATATAAGTTAATAGAAAATATAAATAAAATAGGAATTAATAAAAATTAATAGTTTTTATAATTTCCGACAGTTAAAAGTTGATTTCAATTTGCCTTTCGTAAAAGGCAAGTGGAAGGCTTCAAGACTTAGCTAACATTTGCAATTTAAAATTATAGTTCCGAGAAAAAAATAATTATTGGGGAATAAAGATTAAATACGAATTCATAGAAATGAATAGGAATTTTGCTTAATGACAGTTAAAAGTTAATTTAAACTTCCATTTCGATAGAAGGCAAGTCGAAAGCTTCGTGGTTAATTCCCAGGGCACACAAATTAGCCTGAAAATATTAGAATAAATATAGTATGAAGTCCCTAGAAGGTTCCCTAAAGAAATAGGTATTTTCTTGGTTACCTGAAAGTGAAAATAGCAAAGATAGCTATTAATGTCCGTGGAAGTTGGTGAAATCGAAGGCAAAAGCTGATTACTGGCTGTGAGTTACGAGCCGCGGTAATGGGCAACCGAGGACGCGGCAGCTTAGGTTCCGCCTCGTTTAATGGGCCAAGTTTACGAACCTCGAACCATGAACCTCGGCGGAAACTAGAAGGCGGCAAACAAGGACTCCGCGCACACGTGGGGCGGAAGTCGAAGGAGTTGCTGGAAGGGCTGTTAAAATGATTAATGATGTGTGTGCGGCGTGTGTGTTAACGCCTCAGCTCTCGGGGAACTTACCGGGACAGATGTTGTCATAAATAAAAAGAAGCTGAAAAGCAGATGAAGATGCTGGCGGGGGGCTAGCACTGGGACTCGCTTTGGGATGTAAATAAACATACGTGTGGGCCCTGTGTGTTATTTATGCGTGTGCGTGTGGGCGAGTCTGTTCGGGCCACATTAATGTCAAATCAGGCGCATAAATTGCGCAAAACGCTCAATTTATTTAACGAGGCGTGCGCGGCCAGGGGGCGTGGCTGTGACAAGTGTATTTGCCGGTTAATAAATGACGCCGCTATGCCAGCAGATATTCTGCATCCAAAAAAGGGATTGCAGAACTGAAAGTGGCAATTGTTCTCTGGCCAATGTCAATTGCCATCAATCGATTTGGCTTATTGTGCCGCCGCCGCCGCCGCCGCAATCCTTGAATCCTCCAAAGGCAATCACAGCGGCGGCGTAGATGCCGATATGCCCGCCAAAAGGGCTCATAAAAATTGTAAATCCCCAGGCGGGGTGGGCGGAAAGCGACCCAGCAAATAGTGTAAGGTCCAGGGAATACACATTCCAACGTTTGCTTAGCATTTCCTCATGAAATAAGGTTCGATTTGGCCTGGTTTTAGCTAGAAATTAAAAAGTTATAATAATTAATATCAATTTATTCAGAGAATACTGATTGGGTTACTCATAATATTTTATTTAACTTGTTTTTTTATTTTCTCAGAACTAAAAGTTTTCGCGTTCGGCTCCCGAGAAACGAAACAGTGGCGATTGCAGATCCTCGATTACTCTTATATCGATTTACTATCGATATATCGTAAACTTACTTTAAGAATAAGCTCTTCACACTGCAGTTGCATTATGGAAAGAAAGCTCTTCAATAACTAAATGTTTTAAGCTTGGAATTTTTAGATTTTTGATTTATTTAGATAATATGTATTAAGTACATATGTATGAATATGTAGATATATTCATTTTATATGAACTGAAAATACCCCATATATCTTAAATAATATTAAGAATTAGCTCTTCACACTGCAGTCGCATTATAGAAAGAAAGCTCTTCAATTACTAAATGTTTTGAGATTGAAATTTTTAGATTTTAGCTTTCTTTAGATAATATGTATTTTATACATGTGTATGAATATGTAGATATATTTTTAAATTAACTGAAAATAGCCCATATATCTTAAATAATAAAAATAATAAACTCTTTACACTGCAGATACATTATAGAAAATAAAGATCTCTTAATTTTTTTTTTTGATTTCTTCAAATAATATATATTATACATGCGTGTATATGAAGATATATTTTTTTTAATGAACTAAAAATAATAATAAGCTCTTCACACTGCAGTTATATTATAGAATAAAAGATCTCTTTAATTTTAAAAAAGGAAATGTTTTCAGCTTAGGATTATTTAGAATTTTGATTTCTTTAGATAAAATGTAATATAAATGTATGTATATGTAAATATACATTTTTAATAAACTGAAAACAACCCAAATCTCTTAAATAATAATTATAAGCTCTTCACACTGCCGTTACATTGTAGGAATATTAAGAGCTTTGATTTCTTTAGATATTACCATCTATTATATTATGTATATGTAAATATATATTTTTAATGAACTGAAAACGCCCCATAACTCTTAAATAATTATAATAATAAGCTTTTCACACTGCAGTTAATAAGACACACTATTAGTATCTAGTTTATCTCTATATTGTAATGTTTCTACTGTGTTCCTACAATATCAAATTTAAGATCTTCCCTCTCTTGAATCAGCTTTAAGAACCTTAATTATTTATCTGCTACTTATTTGAAATTTATGATATATTCTAAGGAAAGGATCCTTTGGCTCCTCAGAGTGCAGGGCGCACGCCGCGTCGCATACTCGCCGCTTTTCCGATTGCTTGTTTCGCGTTTTGTTTCGCTTGGCTTTGCTCTGCCTCTGCCTCTGCCACTTCCACTTCCAGTTCCACTTCTCGCACGGACGACGACGTGCCGGGAACATCAAGGAAGCCAGGATGTGTGTGTGTGTGTGTGTGTAGGTGTCAGGGGGTGCTGTCCTGGCCCAGGCGAAGCCCTCGCCAGAATTGCATATTTTGCTGCCTCACGAACATGAGCGCTCGTTAAACGGATGAGTTAAAAGTCAAAAGCCCTAAAGGATTTTATTTGAATTGCGGTCTGCGCTGCCGTTCGACGTCGAGTCCTGCCTCCCGCCTCCCGCTCCCCCTTGAACCCCTTGTACCCCTTTGTGTGCCATGTTTTATTTAAAGTTTATCTTTGCCGCCTTTTTTCCACCGCCACCGCTCTTGCTCCTTCACGCTAATTTCGCGCCAAGGCGAAGCTGTAAAAAATATGCGCAAAATAAAAATGTGGAAAAATATTTTGTCGGCACAAGATGGAGAGAACAAAAGGGTTTCGTCCTTCGTCGGCACGTCGCCGTTTCAAAGCCGTGTTGAAAAATATTTGAAATAATTGCAAAAATGTTTTCACAGCCGGGGTGTGGCTGTGGCAGTGGCAGTGGCTGTGGATATCCGTTGTCTTACCCAAAAAGTCGCTTCTCCATGCGGAGCACGTCTGCTGCTGCAGCGACTGCAGAATCCCTTCAAGGACCTGGGCCTGGGCCTGATCCCCGACTAGAAGCGTCCACGGAGGTAATCGCCTTTGTATCGAATTGCAGATAAAGCGATATACAATCCGTTTTTTTTTTTTTTACAGCATGAAAGTGAGTGCTTGCTTAAAGCACAAGCATATATGCTTTTTAGCCTCTAGCAGTTAAAGTTGCTGCTAAGCAAATGTGAGAGTTAACTTTGACAGGAGTCCCGGTCTGCCCTGTTAAATCCCCCTATTTTTGGCTCGGCAAAAGATCTGCCGATTTTCGATAGCCAAGTGACAGCTTTTGTGTCTCCGATAACCAAAAGCAACCATGTGGCAGCGCCTTACAGCACAGTTCGGTGCTTTGCAGCAATGATCGATAGTTAATGGCGTAGTTAACAGCACTATGTTATTCTTTCACGTTCAGATACATTTTAGGAGGGTAGAAAACCGGTTTGCTTTACGAAAAGTTTATCTGGTGATTAGCTTTTTCGGGCAGATAGCTAGCAGAAATCAATTAACCTTTATAACTTATATTAAATGAAATATAAATGAAGTTTATCTGGTTATTATTATTTTTCCGAACAGATAGCTATGAGGCACCTTGATAGTAAGGGTTAAATTCGGCCCTTAGTAAATATATATAAATATTAAAATGTATAAAATATTTAAATTGAAAAACACTGAAGTTCTGAGCGGATTATTCCCGGGGCTTAATCGATTCTTTTTAACTTCTGGGATTTGGGATCTAGAAATGAGGCATTTTAATCCCTAAAAAATCTTTGCCAATGAGACAACCATTTATAGCCGAGTAACTTCCTCGGCAACGTCTCTGAAAAGTAGGCAATAATATAAGTGAGCTGAGGGCTGGGTATTTCATGATCGTGGGCATATTTACTGCTATAAATATTATATTTTATTTATTATTTTATTACTTATATTTATTTTTGCATTCTAATCCGCCCCCCTTCCGCCTCTCCCAGCATGTCGGACCCCACCATGGGCTTGCCCTCGTCGTCGTGGGCCTTCCTAGTGGCCACCGGACGCCTACCCACTCCCAGTACGTCCCTAACTTGATCCTTACCCTAAATGCAGCCACTCTAATCCCTCAAAATCCTAGACTTTGCAATCGAAAACGAAGTCCCAGAGCCCATGAATCGTAGCAGCAGCAGCCACCAGGAGCCTGGTATTGGTGAAATGCTGGCCGGAGAAGAGTACCCAGTGGGAGTCGGCGAAGAGCACCCTGAACTCCTGGCCGAACTGGTGGGAGGAGGAGAGGTGCCTCCCGCAGCAGCCCCCACCGAGCCCAAGGAGTCGGCAGCCACCGTGAAGCCGCGCGAGTCCATCACCGACATGACCATCAACAACCAGATGTCGCCCGACGCTCCGGCCTTCTATCCCAGCGGCTCCTATGCCGCCCAGCTCCTGGCCCAGGGCAAGACCCCGGCCACCAGCTCGTCGACATCGTCCACCTCGTCGATCAACTGGTGGGGCAACCTCTCGCCGGTGGCCCTGGAGGTGCTGGAGAAGGGCACGGGTCCCTACATTGGCCCCGACAAGGATCCCTTTGCGCTGCGCAATCCCCATTACGGAGGCGGCAGCGGTGGCGACGAGTCGGATCGCAACAACAACAGCTTCGGCCTGGGCATGGGCACGGGTGGTGGCTCCCAGCTGGGGGATAAGCTACCGGATCACCACCAGGTAGAGGAGCTGACCAGGACCCCGACACCGCCGACATCGCCGCCGCCATCGATGCCGATGCCACCATTGGAGCCGAGAACCCCCCGACGGCGTCTCTCCTACAACTATGTCCCGCCCCGCTGGTCCATGAGGAATGAGTCTCCAGAGGTTCAGCAGCAGCCCCAGCAGCAGCCTCACCAGCCACCCCTACGCCACCACTACCTGCCCAAGGGCCCGGCGGGTTTCCAGGGATCGCTTGGCTTCGGCCCCTCGTTCGTGCCGGAGACGGCTTCGGAGGAGCTGCCCTTCGGGCCGTTTGCCGGGAAGCTGGGAGCCTGCGGCCTGTCGCGCGACGAGTACCTGGGCACCTTGAGGAACCTGCTGGTGCGGGCCAACGAGATGATGGCGCCCCTGATCCATGGACCCATCGAGCAGATGTCGCAGGTCCAGTTTGCGGCCTACACCAGTGCCATCCTCAACAGTCCGGCGTTGCATCCCAGCCTCTTCCTGCCGCCGGTGGGAGTTGCTTCTGATCCTTTTTCTCAACCTGATCCTTATTCCTCTCCTCATCCTTCCCCCCCAGAGCACTCCCCGCACCTGGGCCAGCACTGGCGTGCTCAACCTGCCCTCCTACCACCCACACAGCCTGGCTCCCGAGGATCTGGCCTTCATCCAGGTGAGTTGGTGGCTTAAGAACTCGAGGAAGCCTTAGGGCCACCTTTGAAATCTTCGCAGTCCCTGCATCCCGTGGCCAGTGTCGGCACCCAGACGGACTTCCGCTGCATGTGCATGCACCTGGGCGGAGGAGCAGGAGGAGGAGGAGGGCCTGCTCCGGCCAAGGCCTCGTACTTTCCGGGATATGGAACCATGTTCGAGCCGCGCATGCCCGGACCCGGAGCTCCCGGAGCTCCCGGAGCTGGACCTGGACCCATGATGGGTGTCCAGTTCCAGGCGGGATCGGGTTCGTCGAACGGCCAGCAGGCGCCGCCGCCGCCGCCGCCCCAAGGCTCCTACAGCTTCTGGGGCAGGCCAGTGCGTAAGTGTTGCTTGGGGACTCTACCTTGAAAAGGCCTTAATTCTTGTTCCCCTCTTAGCTATGCCCATGCATCCGCATCAGCAGCAGCAGCAGCAACAGCAACAGCAGCAGCAACAGCATCACCACCACCAGCAGCAGCAGCAACACCAGCAACATCAGCAACAGCAACAGCAACATCAGCAACAGCAACAGCAACTGCAGCAACAGCCACAGCATCCGACTCAGCATCAGCCTCATCATACCCTGAACCACATGCACCCGCCCTATACGCACGCCGCCTTCCCCCATCAACATCAGGCGCACCACCAACAACAGCACCATCAGCCCCACCACCATCAGCCCCATCACCAGCAGCCCCATCACCACCACCCACAGCCCCAGCAACAGCCTCATCCGCCGCCTCATCCTCATCCTTTGCAGATGGGAGGCAGTCCCTTGCGGTACCAGGAGCCGGGCGGCGGGAATCGCTTCCAGGAGCGCTATCAGGATCTGTTTGGAGCTGTTCGCTTCCAGGAGCCGCAGGGCAATGGTCGCTACCAGGAGATGGGGGGAGGCGGCGGCGGCGTGCGATTCCCAGAGCCGGGCAATGGGCGTTTCCAGGAGATGAACAATGGACGCTTCCAGCAGCAGCAGCAGCAGCAGCAGCAGCAGCAGCCACCGCCGCCGCCGCCGCCGGAGATGGGCAACAGTCGCTTCAGCTTTCGGGTCAACTATAATCCGGGTAACCATCTGGGCCAGGTCAACCAGACCAGTCAGACGAGTCAGACAAGTCAGACCAATGGTCCCAGTGGTCTGGGCCACCTGGGCACTCCGAGCAACCATGTCAATCCGGGCAGCCGCTTTGGGCCCATCGGGTTCGGCAGTCGCTACTCCCACAACGGAGGCCATGGTGGAGGCCAGGCATATGTGCGTCCCAGCTTCGAGCCCGGCTCGGATTACTTTGTAAATCCCATGCAGCAGCAGCAGCAGAACCAGCAGCACCAACAGCAGCACCAGCAGCAGCAGCATCAGCAACAGCAGCAGCAACAGCAGCAGCAGCAGCAGCAGGTGCTCCTACAGCCGGAAACGCAGCAGCAGCAGCTGGCCCGGGAGCTGGAGAAGGAGCTGGCCCAGCGGCGGCAGCGTGAGCAGCACCAGCACCAGCACCAGCAGCAGCTCAGCACGGACCGGAGCACCAGTGGGGCCACCGGGGAGCGGGCTCAGCGCAGCACCACCGACGACTACTCGAGCAGCGATGAGAGCGAGAGCGAGGCCTCCAGCTGTCCCTCGCGGCTACGCGAGAGCGACGATGCCTCCGACGATGGGGAGGAGCACTGCGAGGACAGCTACTACGAGTCGGTGAGCGAGGAGGGCGAGTGTGAGTTCGAGCACGAGCACAACGAGAACGAGCACGAGAACGATAGCGAGAGAATGAACGAGAACGAGAGCAACACTGACAGCGAGGAGAAGGATAATCGCAATGGCAGCGAGAAGAATGACAAGGGCAACGAGAAGGGCAACGACGAGAACAAGAGCAACGAGCAGAACTACAGCGAGAGGAACAGCAATGACCACAGCGAGAACGGCGTCGAGAGCGTGCACAACGAGAACTGCCGCGATCTCGCCATAGAGAGTGACGAGAGCGACCTTCCTGGGATCCAGATAACCGCCACCTTTGCCAGCTCCACCTTCGTCAACCAGCCGCCTCTCGCCGAACCCCAGCCGGAACCGGTACCGGAACCCAAGCGCGAGCCGGAACCCACTCCAGCTCCAGCCGCCGCCGCCGCCGCCACGGACACCTCGAACAACTTTTGCTTTGGCCAGGTGGAGTTCATCAAGTACATCATGTCTGAGACTCCCGGTCCGGTTACCCTGCCCGATATCGGCCAGGAGGACTATGGAGCCAGCTACTTGCCCTGCCCGAGCGTGCCCTGCGCCCAGGTGCCGCCACATGTCCTGCACCCGCGTCCCAGCTACCCGGCAGCCCGCTCGCCGCAGCGCGAAGGCCCGCAGCCCAGCATGTTCGAGGGGGCACCCATGATGGCGGGCGGCGATCCAGGACATACCCATGACGTCTTCCTGGCCCAACCCCAGGCCCAGGCCCCGCAGCAGCCACCTCCTCGCAAGTACACCATGCGGGAGCGCCATGTGGCGCCCGTGCTGTTCGAGGTGGGCGGCAATCGCAGCAACCAAGGCGGCTCCTCCTCCTCCGCCGGCTCCCACATGATGATGATGCCGAACCAGAACCAGAACCAGAAGCTGAACGTCAATGGACACGAGAACGTGGGACGCGGCTTTGCCGGAGGTCCCAATATGGAATATCTGAGTTACCAGCCACATCCGCACATGGGACAGAATCTGGGTCATAGTCAGAATCTATCCCCGAACGTGGGCCCGAGCATATTCCAGCCCGCAGCCGGGCCGCAGCTGGGCTCCCAGGGAGGCGTTGGCCCAGCTATGCACCCAGGTCTGACCCACAGTGGCCAGCACCTGCCCCCGAGCTTCACGCCGGGCATGAACCAGTGCCTGGACCAGGACATCCATGGAGTTAACCCCAACTTGGGTCACATCCCGACGGAGAATGTGTTGCCGCCGCCGCCGCCGCCACACTTGCGAGGGAATCCTAGTAACCCGATGGGACAGCTAAGCCAGAACCACCAAGGACAGAACCAGCTGGGCCAGAATCAGCTCAGCCAGAACCTAGGCCCAAATCAGGGCCAGGGCCAAGTCCCGGTTCACCCAATGCACGAAGTGAACCAGATGAACCCCCTGAGCCGGAACATGATGAACATGCCCGTCCAGACCCAGATGTTTTGCCAGAGTCAGATGCAGCAGCCACCGAATGGAGGCAATGGCCCCAACGTCCAGGAGCTGGGAGGATGCGGCCAGATGCGACAGGAGCTAGGCCAGAACCTGATGCGAGATCCTAGCCACGCTGCCATTCACGCCGCCGTCCACGCTCCCGTTTTTGTGCCTGAATCCGTCTCAGCTCCCGCTACGGCTCAAGTGCCCGTTCCCCCACCTGCCATCTCCCCGGACTCCATTCAAGCTGCCGGCTCTGTTCCCGTATTCTTCTCCAATCCCGATCCCGATATCTTTCCCACTGTGAGTGCCTCGCGCCGGGGCCGTCGCAGTGCCACCACTCCGCCGTATCCGGCCTCGCGCGAGTCTGCGGTTCTACCAGTGGTGCCGGCCACTCCAGTGGTGGAGCCAGAGCCCGAGGCGGCCCCCTATCCACCGAAGGTCACCTACGCCTCCGTGCTGCAGTAGGTGGAGATTCCCCATTCCAAGCAAGACATTACCATATTTTCCAACTCCCGGACAAGCCATCCACCGATTTGTATCAACACACAAGAAGACGCATCCCATTGGCTATTGCCCCTAAATTCTCCGTTTTGTAGGACACCGAACAAAGGGATGTCCTGGCTGTCTCTCCTGTTCTTCCGGGCAGGAAGGCAGTCTCTCTTTTTTGATTTTAGATTCTATTGTTTATTAAAAGACGCACATGAGACACAACAATAATTCTAGTTAATGTTTGGAGCAGGTTTAATCAGATTCGGGACTCTCCTCAGTCAGATAAGAATCCAGTCGGACTTTGATTCAGGTGGTGAACGAATCTGTGTGGAATTCATTGTGTACCAAGGATGTCCTTGGGCATGCATTCCTAATTCGACATGTGGTAAGCGAGAGATTCAGGTATACCTAAAACGGTCCCTACTACGTTCCATATATATGTCTGTACTCTGAGGAAGTTCATGAGGAAATTGATGGGAAAATTCATAAAGATATTCATGAAGGAATTTATAAGCAAATTAATTGGGAAATATACGAGAAAGTTCATGAGGAAATCCATGTCGAGCAGAATAGTGACAGATTGAGTACATGAATTATTACATGACTTTTCCGTAGGGAGTAGGCACATACCTGCTTCCAATTCCACATTAAAGTTGTGCATATTCCACTGGGCAGATCTTTGTTTGCTTTCTATTATAAGTATGGAAGGCTTAGTTAGTTGAAAGAAATTTTGTAAATCTGCAGGGTTTTATCTGGCTGCCTGCCAGTCGGACCTTGATTCAGGTGGTAAACGAATCTGTGTCAAATTCTATATGAAATAGGCATGACCTTTGTTATGCATGCCAAATTCAGCATGTGGTTAGCGAGAGTCTTAGGTATACTATTTAAGACTTTTTAAGGAAATTCGTGAGGAAACTCATTAAGAAATTAACGAAGAATTCATGAGAAAATTCAGTACAGATTCAGTACATGAATTATTACATGACTTTTCCATAGTGAGTACGCATCCACCTGCTTTCAATTCCACACGAAAGTTGTACATATTTCAGGAAATTCCGGTATACGTGAAATGTACGCTGCTCCGTTCCATATAGAATTCTGAACTCTAAGGAAATTCATGAGAAAATTCATGCGAAACTGATCAGAGACAGATTCAGTACATAAATTCCCCTAGTATTTTCCGTAATGAGTAAGCACCCACCTGCTTCCAACTCCACACGAAAGTTGTACATATTTCACGCCAAAAAT
This sequence comes from Drosophila auraria, assembly GCA_008042615.1. Taxonomy (NCBI): domain Eukaryota; kingdom Metazoa; phylum Arthropoda; class Insecta; order Diptera; family Drosophilidae; genus Drosophila; species Drosophila auraria. The sequence continues at coordinate 22,628 of VNJW01006470.1, forward strand.
CCCACTGGGAAGACGTCACCTCTGCTGGCTTCCAAACTCGTTCGCTTAAGACTCGAAACCCCCCACAGACCTCCGAGGTAATTCCATATTCATATAACCGATGTGCGAATTGCAAATTGCGGCATTAGCTCCGGGAAGGGGTGGGCAGGCCAAAGCCAATCCGTGCCTCGCAAGAAAAATGTGTGTTTTTGCGCCGTGGAATTCTCAAGTGGCCGCTGCTGCTGCTGCTGCTGCTGCTGTAACTCTTTGAACTCGCGCTCCGTTTCCGTTTCCGTTTCCGTTCCGCTCCGTTCCGGTCTCCATAATCGGGCTAATCTTTTACGCTGCCTGCATTCCAAAGTGTCCTTTGCCGGGGGAAGGAGAAGGAGGAGGAGGATGGCTGCTCGCATGCATTTCGCATGCATGCTTACGCCTCCGCTCATGTGTGAGCGAGCTCTGGCTCGAAATTAAATGCAAGTCGCAGAAAATAAACATTTAACATTTTCAGTATTTAAACGGGACACAGGACTCCGGCTAAGGTGAACCTGTGGCCAGGAGTTACTGCTCCTGGTCAGCCCGAAGGGAGGCCACACTGTACCGGCCAAGCTTTGTTTGCCAGACGCCCATAGTTTGACCAGACATTTAACGCTTCCCTGAACCTCAACCGCAGTGGCTACATTTTTAATCTACAATTAACCACAGCTGCGGTGGAGCTGGGCAGGAGCTGGGCAGGGATGGAGCAGGATCAGGGCACCCAGGGCAATGGGGCAGTATCAATATTGATTCTATTAATTATAAAAACATTAAGTGCCAGCCAACAAATGTAATTAAACGCGTTAAACAATTGCAGAGAGCGCGAGTAATGGCAGAAAAATGCCACTCCTCCGAAGTCCAATCTGGATTCAATCCCGGAGTCCGGTGAGTCCGGTGAGTCCATTGCTGATGCGCCACGATAAGCACGTTTTCAATTCGCACACAGCGGGGGCAGGAGCTGGAGGAGGAGCAGGATTGGAGCTGGAACAGCAGCTGGTTCTGGGCAGGTGGGAGGTGATCGGATTGTCGCACATTAATGACGAAATTATTGTTTCAATTGCTTTCAACCGTTGTCAATGCAAATTTTATGCAAATGCTTTCGCGATTCCGCCGGACCGGGCCTCTCTCTCTTAACTGCCATTGTGGCCAATAAGTCAATAATAATTATTGCCCGCCCAGTGTCCACTGTCCACTGTCCACTGTCCATTATTCATGCTCCCCTGGACTCCTGCGCCGTGACCATTTTGGGATAGGCGTTAATTACTTTTATCTGGACACGGCCAAACAAACAAAATAATAATAAAACTGCAGCGGCAACGCTTAACGCCTGCGGCCCATAAATTCAATTCCTCCGAGTCACAAGTACATTCCCATAAATATATATTGAAATGTATGTATATTTATTTATAAACAATTATTATTATGGCCGCATAAATTAAGCCTCTCTCGATTGATATGCAAAATTCGTTTTGGGGTTTATCGCGTATTTGGGAAGTCGAGCTGGTGGAAAGATATAACTTTTTTGGGGATATTTTCAAGTATTTGAGTTTTATTTTTTACTTGCAGATTTTATAAATAAATCAGGCTTAATCCTCTGACTAAAATTATATAACAATAATTGTTCAATATTTTAGTAATAAATTGCAAGACTCAAAAAGAGTCCATAGGGACTTTTGCATCCTTTTTTAATAACTGTACGCTGTTTCTTACTACATGGGAGAATCATTAGTCGTCCATTTCTAGAATATGTCATAAAAATTAGCATGAAAACCTTTAATAGTTTGATTGGCTTTTAAAGTGCTGTCCTTCCTCTGTGTCTCTTACCACTGGTGGGGAAAATCTCCAGAGCTGTCATTTGTCCGGCTCAAAGGACCAAAATGTTAAAAGTTTCCAAAATATAAAACGAATACAGCGAGCATTTTTTTAAGAAACTAACCTATTTATAGGTTACATGGGATTCTAATATATGTAACTCTTATCTCTTATCTGTATCTTTAGCTCTTATCTTATCAAGAGGGCTTGAGCTATAGCTGCTAGGGTATTCAGCTCAATTAAGGAATATATTTTTAAGTATCCCCTAAAAAACCTCTTGAATATCTCTGAGCTTGTATTTGTTACGGATTTTCTCAGCTAATTTACGCTGAGGATTGGCTTAGATTAAGCTGTAGAGATCCAAAATCAGGACGAGAAGGGATAATTGCAGGTTGAGAGGGGGGTTAAAGGGACTCGACTGGACTGGACCCAAGGATCCAGCGACGTCCCTGGGCTGCTGACTGGGGTCATATAATATAATTAATGCTATGAATTACTTGAGAGCTCGGCATCCTGCCTGCGGGAGCAATGCGGGACCCATGTCACGGCCTGTGGCCAAGCTCCCGAGACTCTGGCTCTAGTCCGTGCTGGTGGAGCTCCTCCTCCTGGTTGTACTGGCCGCAAAGGGTCAGTCCTGGGGTTATCCTGGCTGCGAGTGCTCCAACACGTTGCTGCTTGGTCAGCCACATGCACTTAATTGCTTTATGAGGCGGTCACTCGCTTGTTATAGACTTCAATTTGATTTTTCTGCGAGGCGCGAGGATGCGACGGTGCCGACGGTGGATGTGTGTGTTCGTGTTTGGCCAGGAAATGAGGCACTGGGGATCAATTATTTTGCGGGGAACAGAGACTGTCCACTGGCCGCAGGCCAGAGACGGAGACGCGAGGAGCCATTGACCCCAAATGATATTTTAAATGCAGATTTTCGGCACCCGAAAGTTTTTTAATCATTCCGATGGCACTCTCCATCACGAGGCTGCTGATGATAATGATACAGGATACACGTCGGCAGGGCCCAACTTTTTAATGTCAGTTCCGCGCACTTTTCCGCACTTTTCCGCACTTTTCCCGGGGTGTGAAAAAAAGAAAGAAAGAAATTGAGCCCTGTGTATCCTGTGCCACCTGGAAAACTTCGTAATGGCTTTTTGTTTGCGACTCACGCACACAAATCATTGGCTCGCAACCCTTACCCATGTGGCATCTTACGAAGTTGCCATGGCGAGAGTCCTTTTGATACAAGTTTTTCGCAAACATTCCATTTTTTTTCCCCTCCGGATTCCGAACTCCGGATTGCAGATTCCTTGAGGGGCCGGCGAACACTTAACGAAATTTGCCAGCGACTGACCGGTGTCCAGTGTCCAGGACAACGCCCAGGATCCAGGCATTCCACATTCTGATTATATTAAAATTTTTGCACATCATTTGATTTGATTTTCGAGCTCCAAGGCAGCCGGAGCGAGAGTCTTTTAATGCTTATCCTCATTCCCTATGAGTGCCATTGCCATTGCCATGGACGTCCTGATTCCTCCTCTTTGTTCGAAATACAATTTATGGAGTATTTCAACTTGCTGCGTCGCGTGTGCTCGCTACATGGTATTTCCATTTCTGGCACTTAAGTCAGCCAAAGTCAATTATATTCAACGCCTCCTTATCCTGCAGAAAGGATTAAAATTTGGCCCTAGGATGGGGGCATATGTGTGAGCTAAAAGTTTGGGCCAAAGTGTTTCAAGACTTTGGCTGATTGCCAAGCCAAGGAAGGCAGCAGCCGCCGGCGATTTCAGGCTTCAAGGATGACAGGGAGAGTAACTACCACATCCATCTCTCATTACCGTGCATAAATATGCCACAGTCCGGGAAAGGATAACTCTCCGGCTTCAGCTTGGGCCGATGTCCTGATAGCCACCGCAAAACTTAATTGCTTTACTCCGGAATCCGGACTTGCTCCTTAATGTGTCCCAGTCCCAGGCCGAGCTCCACTGGTGCGTTCTTATCGCGGCGTGGCCAAAAAACCATCAAGAGCATCAACTGCAGGACTCGCACTCGGACTCAGATCCGGACTCGCATTCAGTTTGTGTTTCAGCTGCGGTCTGTGGCACGCAAATTATATGCAAACGAGCTTAATATCCGGCCAAACACAGCCACGATGCCCACACGCACTCCCAGGCTCCCAGGCAGGGCAGGCTCACTCCTCCGCCTTTGGGTCTGGTCCTGCTTTTTTTGTTGCCTTTTCTTGCCCATTTAGCATCAAGTTTCAGCGCATATAACTCACTCGGAGCTCGGTGCCGGGCTCGGTGCCGGGCACTACCAACTGATAATTCCACTGTGTACTCCACTGATAACAACGTTTAATTTAATGCCCGAGGTCAGCAATATTCCATTTATTATTGGATTAAATTCGGCAGCAAAGTTTTTTGGTCCCGGGTGGGAGGAGGGAGGCGGGAGCCTGGAACCGGTAGTCGGGAGATGCGGATGTGGACACGGGAATGCACATGCAGAAAAAATTGAGTACATTTCTTCTCACTTTACCCCAGAGAGGCATTCTTGAAGTCGAGAAGATTTTGTTTTTTTGAGAAGAAACGAACTGAAGTCGAGAAGAAGTTACTCTTAATTTTGAGCTTTTACAAAGGGAAATAAGAGAAAATCCGCTTTCTTGGTACTCTGAAGTTGTTTTTAGATTTGGCCTTTGCCACAAATATCGTATTCTTCAATTTGCCTGAGTGGAGCATTGGGTAGAGTGCTGGACTAAAGTGCTTGACTGTCCGGTGTTCGAGTCCAAGTCGAGCCGTAACAATTGGAGTTTAAAAATGTGTGAGTATGTCTAATAGAATTTATAAAATGGTGTTTATACAATATAACTTTAAATATTACATTTAACATATTAAAAACCTTTTAATTCTTTATTCAGATTTTAAATTCAATAAATTATTCAATGTTAAATTACATAATAAATGTAAAATTAAGTCAATTATATTTCTCGTATTCAAGTACATTTTTATATTTATAAGAACGATTTGTTCTTGAAAACGAGAAGACTTCTTCTTAAATCAAGAATACTCATTCTCAAAAATTCTTAATATGAGAATTCTTCTTCTCGTTTCTGATATTTTTGTGCTCCCTTACATTCAAGTATATTTTTATTTTTATCGAGAACAATTCGTTCTCGGGAACGAGAAGACTTCTTCTTAAATTAAAAATACTCATTCTTGAAAAAAAACGTTCTCAATTTAAGAATTCTTCTTCTCGTTTCTGATATTTTTGTGCTTCCTCATATTCAAGTATATTATTTTTATCGGGAACAATTCGTTCTCCGAGACGAGAAGACTTCTTCCTAAATCAAGAATACTCACTCTCAAAAATTCTTAATATGAGAATTCTTCTTCTCGTTTCGGATATTTTTGTGCTTCCTCATATTTAAGTATATTATTTTTATTGGGAACAATTCGTTCTCCGAGACGAGAAGACTTCTTCCTAAAACAAGAATACTCATTCTCAAAAATTCTTAATATGAGAATTCTTCTTCTCGTTTCTGATATTTTTGTGCTTCCTCAGAACAATTCGTTCTCGGGAACGAGAAGACTTCTTCTTAAATTAAAAATACTCATTCTCGAAAAAAACGTTCTCAAATTAAGAATTCTTCTTCTCGTTTCTGATATTTTTGTGCTTCCTCATATTCAAGTATATTATTTTTATCGGGAACAATTCGTTCTCCGAGACGAGAAGACTTCTTCCTAAATCAAGAATACTCACTCTCAAAAATTCTTAATATGAGAATTCTTCTTCTCGTTTCGGATATTTTTGTGCTTCCTCATATTTAAGTATATTATTTTTATTGGGAACAATTCGTTCTCCGAGACGAGAAGACTTCTTCCTAAAACAAGAATACTCATTCTCAAAAATTCTTAATATGAGAATTCTTCTTCTCGTTTCTGATATTTTTGTGCTTCCTCAGAACAATTCGTTCTCGGGAACGAGAAGACTTCTTCTTAAATTAAAAATACTCATTCTCGAAAAAAACGTTCTCAAATTAAGAATTCTTCTTCTCGTTTCTGATATTTTTGTGCTTCCTCATATTCAAGTATATTATTTTTATCGGGAACAATTCGTTCTCCGAGACGAGAAGACTTCTTCCTAAATCAAGAATACTCACTCTCAAAAATTCTTAATATAAGAATTCTTCTTCTCGTTTCTGATATTTTTGTGCTCCCTTACATTCAAGTATATTTTTATTTTTATCGAGAACAATTCATTCTCGGAAAGGAGAAGACTTCTTCCTAAATTAAAAATACATATTCACAAGAAAACGTTCTCAATATGAGAATTCTTCTTCTCGTTTCTAGTATTTTGTTTTTGGTTTGCCTTAGGGAAGCAAATTACCAATATGGAGAACGTTGAAAACGGGTTTTTTCTCTCAGTGCAGGGATGATGGGCGTCCACTATCAGTGCCGAGCCGGGATAAGCGAGGCTGCTCGTAAATTGTGTGTGTGGCTGGGATCTTGTCGAGCCTCGCTGCGGCTCCTGGTTGCAGGCTCCTGGCTGCTGTCCTTGTGTGTATTTTTATGTGGCACACACTTGTCGCACTTGTCGTCGTTGTCCCGGCCATGTCCTGCCTGGTCCTACCAGGTCCTGCCTTGCGACTAGACGACAGGAAATGTATTTACAATTTTTTATGTATTGCCTTTTTTCCAGGAGCAGCCTGCTGCTGCCATGCCCCATAAAATTTGCATGACTCGCTGACTGAGTGACTGGCAGGCAGTGGCGGTGGCGGTGGCGGTGGCGGCGAGGTCCTTGCTCTGGCCAGGACAAAATGCCCATAAGGGATTAGCTGCTGCCTTGTTTTTTTTATTTTTTGTGCTCTTTTCCTGTCGGAATTTGTTGCAAAACTCATTTAAGCCAAGTTATGTCGAGTATGTAAATTGTTTTGGCCGCTCGCTAAGATTTTTCCTGTGCTTTTTTTTCGGTGTTTCCATGAAACTTAATTGTTTTAGATGCAAAGTCATCAGTGGCTGGCAGTTGGGAATGGGAGTTGGGAATGGGTGTGGGAGTGGCAAACAAACAACATAACGGAAGGAAGTATCTCACTCGAATCTCAGTCAACCATAAAGCCCAACACACACGATGAATTTATGCATGAAATTGTCGACGCCCGCGTCCTGTTCCCGCAGCTCCGCTCCGCTTTTTCGGGATGTCTGTGGCCTATCGAAAGGAAATTGAAACAAAACCTCATTGCAAACAGTCGGCAGGGGATGGGTATGGGATGGGGTCCTGGCTTCTGTTGCAGGCAGACATCGCACAATTTCAACTTCCGTGTGTGTCGGTGTGTGTGTGGGAGCTCTCATTCGCAGGACACTTTTTGCCAGAGCTGATAACAGTGTTCGTCTGCTCCTCCGACTCCCTGTCACATCCCATTCCCATTACTGCTAGTGTGTCACATGGAGAATGCGGGTGCCAGGATTCGTTGTGTCCTGTCTGTCATGTCCTGTTTGTCTTGTTTGTTTCCCAGTCTGTCACAGGACCCACACACACACCAAATAGAGCGTAAATGGTTAATTCAATCATCTTTTTCGACTGACAAGACGCATTACACGCTCAACAGCTGGCAGGCAGCTTTAAAGCCGAAAGGATTCGGGCAGCAGGATAATCGAGCCTCGAAGGAGGCCAACTAATTGAGCCATCAAAAGGTCGAAAATCCAATGGAAATTCCGGCCCAGTGCATAGACTGCAAAATGGAAGCTGCACTAGGTCTCCGGTCTGGTGCCGCTCGGAATTGGCTGAGGTTTAGTGGCTTCGGGACTCCATAGCCACTCCATGGGTGTACCCAGGCCCGGTTCCCGTTTGCCGGCTCCATTCAAGCAAATCGCATTAAGGCTCATTTGTTTTGGCAGCTGCACCTTGAGCATCCCGACCGGAAACCTGGCCAACAATGCTAACCTGAGCCGGAGCCTGGCTCGCCACACATAAAACTGCACACAGAAAATTTAATGGGTTGAAAAACTAGAGAAGTTTGCTGGAAATCAATGAAAAAGGTGGCCGAAAGTATGCTATAGTTTAATATTTATCCTAAGATAGAAATTAAGAAATTAAATCTGTGTTTCCTAAGCTCAAAAAATAGTTAATTTGACCTCATATTCAAGTACATATTTATTTTTATCGAGAACAATTAGTTCTTGAAAACGAGGAGACTACTTAAGTCTACAATCTTAAATCAAAAATACTCATTCTCAAGAAACCGTACTCAATATGAGAATTCTTCTCCTTATATTTGAAAGCAATTTTAAAAGGTGCCCAAAAGTATGCCATAGTTTATTATTTATCCTAAGATAACACAGGCTTAAGCATAGTTTTCGGCAGCTTTTTAAGTGATTTCAAAACTCTAGACATAACCGAAAGTTATAGTTATCGAAAGATCATGTTCAAACTCAAAATATAATGAACTAAGAAAAATTAAATAAAAATAAAAAATATTATATAAATATTAAATTGAATTAGAACAACCATTTCTGCAAATAAAAAATATTTAAAACAAGAGTTTTTAAATGGCAAGTAAAACTACTATTTTTGTGGTAAATTTATGGTGTAAAATTAGTACAATAAGCTTACAACAAAGGTCTTGGGAATTTTAAGACCATTCGGTCGTTTTATTAAAGAAAGTGTAAGCTTAGACATTTTATTTCCGTAAATAAATAAGAAACAAGAGATTAAAATAAAAATTAAACTACTATTTTTTTGTGAGTTTGTACTGTTAAATTAGTTAAACAAACAATCAAAAAATGACTTGAGAATTTTAAGACTATTCGTGGGCTTAATTTAAGAAAAAGTTAGTGGTTAGAGCAACCATTTCTGTAAACAAATAACAGTTGCAATCAGAGTCTTAAAGTGGTGAGTAAAACCACTTTTTTTGTGGTAAACATTAACTGGAATATTAGTAAAAGAAACAAACAAAAAATGACTTGAGAATTATTAGCTTAAGTTAAAGAAAGAGCAACCAATCCAGTAAATAAATAATTATTAAAAAAAGAGAATAAAACTACTAATTGAATTGGAAAATGCTTACTGAAAAATTGGTAAAAAATTGGATAATGAACTATTTTTTTTCGTGTAAAATTCTGTAGCCGTGAGGAACTGTACAAAGACCTCTGGGAACTTTTGGAAGAAGGAACTACACATACCTACCTACCGCCTGGCCATAAATAATTTTGGGCAAAGCTGCGTGGCCCTATCTTTCTGCCTCATCAGAAGTTGAGTTGCAGTTCCTGCCTCCGTTCCAGCTGTGGCACATATCTGGTCTCCTGACTATTTGCCATACGTGGTGGTGGCCCGACAGCATCGCTAGCCCCTCTGTCCATCATCGCACCAGCACGGCCCCAGCACACGTTGCGCCCACAGAAAGTTTCCTTCGGTTGGCTGGGCAGGCACTGGGACTGGGACTGGGATGGGTTAAGGGAAAAGTTCGCCACGCAACACAAAAGTCTCAAATTTGTTCCAATGTAAACTGTCGCTTGGCTGGGCGCTTATCAACAATTGCCCAAGACGGCGAACGGAGGACGAAGGAAGCCCCAAGCAGGACGAAGGAAACTCCGAAAAGGCCGAAAAGGAATAGTTTTAAGCTGCTTAACAGCTTCTTTGCATGTGCCTGCGAAAGTTTTTGGACGTTGGCAACTTGATTTAGTGCTCTCTGACCTCAGTTTAAACATAAACAGCCGCGTCCAACCCCTTCTCTTCTCCACTCGGAGCCGGGGCCGGGGCAGGACAAAAGTTTTCCACTGGCAAGTAAAGACATAAATGGGATTATGATCTTATCACGTGCCCAGCAGCCAATGCGGCATCCGGATCCTGGTCCTTGGCCAGACATTATAACAACACCTTCGGAGAGAGACTTGGAGAGAGCCTTGGACAAACAGGTTTGCGGCTCAGCTTTGTCAAAGATTTATTCCTTGAGGTTAAGCGACGGCTGGCCAGAAGCTGTCCCGGCGAGCTCCTTCCTTCCTTCAAACACGACTTAATATGGAAAATTTTAAGTACATTTTCGCAGCCAAAGAAGGAGGAGGAGTGAGCCTGCTGGAAACTTTGGTGGTGGCAATCTTTAATTAAGAGCGGATTAGTTTGGACATGGGTTCGATCTGCCTCGAAGGACGAAGGACGAGACAGCCTCTACTTTGCTCTTTGCTCTTTTTCGTTTTCGGTTTTGCTCTGATTTGCATCTGCGGTTTTGCAACCACCAGCAGCTGGCTTCATTAGTTGGACTCCAGCCTGGCCCAAGACCCACTCCCCTGGCATCCGCATCTTCTGGCACTTCTTCTGCCAGACTTTTTGAGTGCGCCATTAAAATGTAATGCTTGTAAGAGATCAGCATCCGCTCCCACCTCCAACCTCCAGAATCGCTTCAAGATTAGCTGTCAGAAGTTGTTCAATTTAATTTCACGCCGCCAAAGGAACGAGCCATCTTAATGTTCGCGTTGCCAATTTTTTTTATCTATCTGTGTAGTTCGCCTTTTAATGGCTTTGGGAAATTGCACGCGCCGTTTACGCGCTCGTTAGAGAAGCTCTAGAAGCTCCAGAAGCTACCCAGTATCCGAACATTATGGTTATTGATAAACCGACGGAAGAGGAAGCCATCAATGCCCTGCTCGTGGCTGCTATGGGGCTGGTGGGCATGACGAGCTCCAGCAATTAACCCGAAGCCCGAAGGCAGACAATGGCAGCGATTGGCAGTCGGAATGAAATAATGTTCAAAAGTTACTCTCGAAACTGGTCTATTATTTCGACAGACAGAAATTAGAATAAAGAACTTGTGAGACTGCTGCACCCAGAACAATTTAGAACGATTTTTTCCAAGATTTCTTTGATTTGCCTAAGTGGAGCATTTGGTAGGGTGCTGAACTGGAGTGCTGTCTCGGCCGGAGCTCGAGTCCAAGTCGAGGCTTAACATTTAAAGTGTAAGGTAAAATGATTTATATAATAATATACAAACAATTTTAATTTACATTTAAAATTTTTCATATTAAATTACAGATAATATTTTACATTACATTTAAAAGTTCTCAAAAAACGTACTCAATATGAGAATTTATCTTCTCGTTTTTGGTATTTTTATTCTTGGTCTGCTTCTGAGAAGAAGAATACCAATATGAGCACATTTAACTTTACATTTTAAAATTAACATTTTAAATTACAAAAAAAAATTAAAATTAAGTCTGTGTTAAGTTAAAAAAATAGTTCATTTGACTTCATATTCAAGTACATTTTTATTTTTATCGAATACAAATTAGTTCTTGAAAACGAGGAGACTACTTAAATCAAAAATACACATTCTCAAAAAACCGTACTCAATATGAGAATTTATCTTCTCGTTTCTGGTATGTTTTTTCTTGGGCGGCATCTGAGTAGAAAAATACCAACATGGAGCAAGTTGAGAACGGGTTTCTTAAACTTTACATTTTAAAATTAACATTTTAAATTACAGAAAAGAATTTAAAACTAAGTCTGTGTTTCCTAGGCTCAAAAAATAGTTCATTTGACTTCATATTCAAGTAAAATTTTATTTTTAATGAGAACAATTAGTTCTTGAAAACGAGGAGACTACTTAAATCAAGAATCTTAAATCAAAAATACTCATTCTCAAAAAAGCGTACTCAATATGAGAACTCTTCTTCGCCTTTCTGGTATATTTGTTCTCGGCCTGCTTTTGAGAAGAAAAATACCAATATCAAGAACGTTGAGAACGGTTTTATCCCTCTTAGGACCAGACCTTGCTTTAAAGCACAAGTTTGAAGAGCACTTGCCGTAATTTTATACATGCTAAAAGCGGACTTGTAATTTTTACAATTCTAATTATGCAACCGAATTACAAACGCCAGGACTTACCTCCCACCAGGATAATGGCGATGATTATGGCGGGCACTTGGCATAATTAAGATGGAAGGGCGGCTGTCCTGCATGTGTGTGCGCCTGAGATTGTTCCCAGCATGCATAAAAAATAAGCAGCCAGCGTTACTTTGTGTGTAAGACAGGCTCGGGCAGGCGACAGCGGCGGCATTTTAAAACTTTCACAAATTAAGACAGTAGAGAGACAACCCCATGTCTGGGCAGAGCCACCCCGCTCACAGCAAGGAGGACGCGACTCCACCCCGTTGAAGCACTCGGCGAGCTCATGTTAATCAGGTTATGATAATTATTTGTAACAAATTGTTCAACTCGAGAGCGGGGTTGCAATTAAAACTGTGGAAACTCCGCAGAGCGTCAAATCGGGCCAAAGCTGGTGGAAAACTTTATGGAAATGACAGCGTCGGCCCAGCGACATTTTCATTTAGACAATTAAAATTTAAAGTGGCGTTAAATTATACAGGCATTAACGAGGGCCTCTGCCTCTATCTCTGGCGGTGTGGGGGAACCCATCGAGCCGTGTCCAAGGCAGGACATGGCTCCAAAGAGCCAAAGAGCCTGCCCCTCAATTATTCAGATGGCAACTAGCTCAAAACTTTCCTCTCTGCACCTTTCCACATCGCGTGTCGTGTCACTTTGTCAGCTCGGCAAGAAGTCGCAGCCAAGAAAGTCGCAAGTTTGGCACTCTGCCACTCACCTTATCTGTCAGCCCAGGAGAGCTGGCAATGAACTCGGCTTTCCATCTATCAGCCACCAGGCCGCACTCACTCAAAGCCAAACCGCAGGATAGTTTTCCCTTTGAGCTGGGAGCAGGGCAGGAGCCATAAGTTACGAGCCCGATAAAAGTTTTGAGTTGACAATTAAGAAATTAAGTTGCCACTTAGGCAAGCTGTCAGTGTCAGTTTGACAGGCAGTCGCAATACGCACGATGGAGTCACAGATATACGGACACGTCATATGAGCTAAAAAACTACAGATCCAAGGTATGTCAGCTATAAGGGGAAACTGGATAAACATTGAAAAGAATTAAGGAGATTATTGGAAGCCAGCTTTTCCTATTTATATACTCGGAAGAAGTGTCTTGTTTCAATAATAAATATATACAGCTTGGAACCCATAAATCCAAGTTTAAAGGAAAAATCTGTGTGGTTAGGCAAGGATCATCATAAACGACATCATCAGCATGAATTTAAGCAACTATAAAATACCTTTTCTACGGATAAAAAAAACTTAATCAAAAACAAATTAGATACCTTTGAATAGGGATGACTGAAAACATCGATGTATCGATACTGTATCGATATTTGAGGGATGCTACTTTATAAATCGGTGTTTTAACGTTTCGTTACATGAGGTATAAGCCGATATACTGTTTAATATATCAAACTGTGCCACAGAATAGACTTAACTAAAGTTTAAGCTATTTTTCTAGAAAATAAATATAAAGAGATTGTCAAAAATATGGTTTTCAAATTGCTTTCAATATAAGCTGTAAAACACGAACAATTAATTATATTAAAGTGTTTTCTGATATTTTCGATAATATAAAATATATGATTATATCGATATCGATTATCGTTAAATTATCAAAAATATCAGAAAAAATTAATTAATTTTGTTAATATTTAAAATACTGAAACATATTGCATTTAACGTTAAATGATCGATTTAATTTAAGAATCGATTTAAATATCGATCATTTATGATTATATCGATATCGATTATCGTTAAGTTATCGCAAATATCAAAAAACAATTTATATAGTTAATTTTTTAAATATTTAAAATACTGAAACATATCACATTTAACGTTAAGTTATCTATTTAATTTAATAATCGATTTAAATATCGATAATTAAATGTTAAAAGCTTTATATTTCAGTATTTTAAATATGCCAAAATATAATAATATAAATGGCTATATGATTCATTTGATAGTAATCCCTTTAGATCGGTAAATGCGATATTGTTCGATATTTAAAAAATCGAAGATTGAAAGCAAATTTTTTGATATTTTCGATATTTGCCAATAAATCACATCGGACAAATTCTCACGATATATTTACATCCCTAGTTCAAATATATTATTTTCCGATTCTTTTAAGGTACAAAACCTACAATTTTTAGTCCCATCAAAGGGCATCCAAAGTTCGTTTATCTGACAATTAAAGCGTTCCCTTTGGGGGCTTCGCTTACATTATCAACAGACTAACACCTTGCCAGCCAGCCAGGCAGTCGTGCGAGTGCGAGTGTGTTACCTGATAGCTGTTCCGACTTTTCCTACTTTTCCTACTTTTCCGGCTTTCCCAGCCAGAGCCGGTGCTCTTAGCTATAAATGCCACTCATAATTAAATCAAATGTTTGTCTGCTGCTCGCAAACTTTTGCCGCTCGCTCCTTGCGTGAAGCTTAAACATTAATTTCCTACGAGCAGTAGCGGTAGTTATCATGGGCAAAAGGTAAATAGAATGCGGCAAGTTTCTCCCCCGGGGGAAGGCGCTTCATATGCCAGCAGCAGCTCCTCCTAAGAAGGCTCGATTATTCAAGCCCCCGGCTCCAGGACCCTTACCCATCCCCTTATAGTTTGTGCCCTAATGAGCGTTCGGCTGTGGCAGGCGGCGAATCATTTCTGCCTTCCTGTAAATTTACAGCCAAATGTCTTCATGTCCCTGATACCATATTGCGATACTCTTGCGTGCTCGAATGCGTTTGGCATGCCAGAATGGTATTAGTCACACAGGCCGAGTGGAGTGTGGAGTGCGGGGAGAGCGGACAGATGGAGATACATTCGCACAGCATCAGCTTTATTCCATTCCCACCAACTCCTGCACTTTGAAGAAATTTTCGGTATTCCAAAAAATATTTATATCCGATTTTATAAAGATTTTGCTCATTTAAAACATAAGTTAAGTTAAATTAAGATAAGTTACGGTACTGAAAGTGTGTGTAAGTTTGTGTTTTTGATGTAGGTGTCTTTTTTGCCTCTGTGGAGTGTTGGGTAGTGTGCTGGACTATGGATATAATGGTCTCAAGTTTGAGTCAGAGTCGTACCAATTCTGCTTAGAAATGTAGTAAGTATTCTCAATATATTTTAGATAAAATAAATAAATAAAATTAAGGCTTAATCAAATTTCCAATATTAAAGCTCTGATTTCTAAAGTAAGCTTTTCTTCATGGAGTGATGGATAGTGTGATGGACTATAAATCTAATATTCCCGAGTTCAAGTCTGAGTCGTACCAATTCTGTTTAAAAATGTTGTAAGTATTTTCAATATATTTAAGATATAATAAATAATTATAATTAAAAAATATTTTTTATTTTACATATGTTAAAGCTTATTCAAATT
Source organism: Drosophila auraria (assembly GCA_008042615.1). Classification (NCBI taxonomy): domain Eukaryota; kingdom Metazoa; phylum Arthropoda; class Insecta; order Diptera; family Drosophilidae; genus Drosophila; species Drosophila auraria. Next base: position 37,675 of record VNJW01006470.1, read on the forward strand.
TCCAATATTAAAGCTCTGAATTCTAAAGTAAGCTTTTCTTAATGGAGTAATGGATAGTGTGCTGGACTATAAATCTAATATTCCCAAGTTCAAGTCCGAGTCGTACCAATTGTGTTTAAAAATGTTGTTAGTATTCATAATAGAATTTTAATATAATAAACAATAATAATTAAAAAATATTTAACTTTAACATATGAAACTTAATATATGAAACTTCCAAAATTTAAGCCCGGATTTCTAATGTAAGCTCTTTTAGTATTAATTAAAAATTATTTAACTTTGAATTATGTTAAAAATTTCTGATTTTTATAAAGTAAGCTTTTTCACTTGTCAAAAGTGAATTAATTTCTTCAGTTTCAGGACTAATTTTCTGCCCAGTGTACTTTCCACCAAACCGTGGAAGCTGCGCGTCTCCTCCGGAATTGTTTGCATTCCCCGGATGGGCGTGTGCTCCTCCGGGGCGTGGAACATTTTTCGGTGTGCCATATGAATTTTTGGGGGGGCTGGCCTGTGTTGCGTTTTTGCTAACTTTGACATTATGCCTCTGCTAAATGGACAAAAAAAAAGAAAAGTGAATAGCGAGCAAATGTTTGGCAACTTCCGGTTTAAAATGGCCATCCCAGGAGCCATTTTGACAAATCTACGGGTCAGGATACGAACAAGGAGGAGGCAGGAGCTGGGCTGCATAATGGATGCGGCGATAAAAGCCAGCGACGGGCAACAAAAGGCCGGCAGAAAGCATGTAAACGATACCTAATTTCCGCTGTTAGTCGAGGGGGAACAGGAACAGGATGAATGAACCAGGACGAGGGCCAAGGACCAAAACCCGCCACTAGACTCTCCTGGCTGTCTTGCATTTTATTAATTCCTCAGGCCGAGAGCCTTTATAAACTTATCTCATAACATTAATTGTGGTCAACACTTTTCGGCCATTTAACCCGGGCCCCACACACACACTCGCTGGCCCCGTGTGTGTTTGTTTACATTGTCAGTGATTTATGCAACTGCGCCACATGAGCCATAAATACCGAAATGCCAAAACTTGTGCTCTTGGCCAGGTGAAGTCCGCCAGGGGGCAGGGACGAGGACGACGACGCACTCCCAAGTGGCCAACTAAGCGGTCAAAGGATCGGCCATCGGCCATCGGCCATGGGGCAGTCAGCAGTCAGTCGTGTCCGCAAAAGGGCAAAGTTAAATATTTAAGCTCGAGGAGAAAACAAGTCAATTAATTTGAGTTGCGAAACTTGTGCGCGGCGGTGCTCGTAAATAAGGGTCCTCCGATAAATGGCATGACTCCGTTATGCCCCCCGAGCTATGTTATGGTCGTTGTATTTATATCAGTCGCGTGACGCAGCGGAAGCGGAAACAGAGCCCAACATATCGCAGCATACTTTTTGGCGGCGTCAGCGTTAGAGACGAACCCATCTAACATACTCAGGATAGTAGCGAAACGGGAGGATTGTTTGTAAACACAGTATCATTTTAGAGACACTCATCTTTATCACTATTCTTAAACACTATATTTATATACACAAGAGACACTACCGATACACTATCATACAGAGAAAATACGTTACGAAAAGCTGAAGGGATTTATATCCTTAAGTACTTATTTCCAAAAGTTCGTAATCTGTTCTTTTTCAGACTTCAAATCTCTTTAAGAGCTGCCTAAAACTATGCTGCAAAATGTTATATCACAAACAAAAACAAACAAAATAATACTGAATTTGGTATGTAGAACATTTTATTGCATACTTTTAGACACCTTTTTAGGAGATTTGAAACTCCAATTGTTTAAGATACCATTGGGGGCTTTAAAAAATTACCATAATTTTGAAATATATTTAAAAGTCCCCTAGAAATATCTGGGGCTTCCCCTACTTTGTTTAAAATAATCCGATTGGGACTTTTACAAAAACTCCTATAAAATTAAAATATGTTTAAAAAGTCCCTATAATTATGCAATAAAATATACTTATTGTATAGATTTTTTTTGTTGCTTACCTTTAGACAATTTTTTAGGGGATTTTAAGCTTCAAGTAGTTTCTAAGTCTTCCCCTTACGTCGCTTGAAATAATATTATCGGGAAATATGAAATCTTTATTAAAAATGCCCATAAATATGCAATAAAATACGTCAAGTCTCCAACTAGTTGTGCATATTATTTTTAGTATACTTTTTGGCACGATTTTAGTGAATTTTAAACTCATTAATTTCTATACTTATCATATAAAATAATATCCATTTAAAAATCTATAAAAAAAAGTGCCCACAAGTATGCTATAAAATATAAATTTTATTTATTGGATATTTTTTTTAGCATACTTTCGGGCACCATTTTATTTGATTTTAAACTCAGCAATTAAAATAAGCAATTTAAATATTAAAATAAGGTAAAAACCCTAAGACAATCAAATATTCGACCTAGCCCTACTTGGCATTTTCCGGGAAAGTGAAAAACCGAAGAAACGAACGCTTACAAGCTCATTAAACGATTCGCAACCCCGGGTCAGTGGAAGGGGACCAGGAAGGGGCACAGGAATGGGCAACCGGAGTGGGAATGGCGCATGGAATCGTTAATTTCTTTTTATGAACCAGCTGGGAAACATTCCAGGAGGATAGGCGGCACACAACGGCCAACAAAGGGGCAGCAAAAAATTAAGAAAATAAAACTTACACTCAAGATGGAGAAGGAGAGGGAGATCTGAGATAGAGGTCCTGTCCCCGAAGAAGCAACAACTGAACAACTGCTGTAATCAGCAGTTAACGAAATATAAAAACAAAAAGGACATCGTGGGGACCGCTGGCTGTGCGCTAACGAGCAATTAGATTTCATTCTAAGCTGGGGAATTAATTGTAGTTCCTTCCTTCCTTTGCCGGCCCCAGCGGGAGTCCTTGGGCTGCGATCCCAGCCATATGCTGCTCCTTGAGAAAAGGACACAGGGCCAGGACCCGGCCAATTGGCCCCGAAACTAACGAGGACAAGGCAAGGGGGATGCCAGAGAGTGGGCAGTGGGTCCGGGAATGGGCCACCTTCACACTACTTGACAACGTAAGCACCTTTCGAAATTGCACATTAGCACATTAGCTCAGAGCTCCCAGACTTGCCCAGACTTCCCCCCTCGTAATGAGCTTCAGTCCTGCCCACAGTTTGTGATTAATTCTTTATTGTGTTCCCCCAATAATTGGGGTCCAGGATTTGCCAAGCCTACGACTTGGCTTAGAGCCTGGCCATAACAAAGGATACAAGTAATTCCCGTCATGTGCGCAGAGTCTTTGTAATTTGCAACAAAACTCCATTGGCGCCGCTTTAAAGGATGTAGCCCCTCGACAACGGACTATCGAAGTCATTTAACCAAAAAGCGATTAATCTATAAACACATAAACAACATGCCCAGCCGAACACGAAGCAAAATCCCGACCAAAAAAAAATAACAGAACCAGAAAAAGGAGAAAAAAATCGGATGAAAAACGGATGCAAAACCCAGCGGCGGACACTGAAAAATGGCCAAAATCAGGCGGTAAAAATCGAAAATCGAAAATCGCGTCGCTCTGCGTCCAGACCCAGGCCCCGGGGGCGACTCCAACTCCGCCTGGTTGGCTGGCTGCCTGGCTGGCAGTTTATGCAAATGTTTGGCCACATGCAGTGTCGGAGCCGATTTCCGGCCATGTGTGACAGTGGTCAGAAGGAGGTGACGGCAGGACCCCCAGTCCGCAGTCGCCGGGGGAGGCAATAAACGGAGCCGCCAAACGTCGTAAACAATTCCCGGAAGCCACACACGGCAAGAAATATTATCCCAAAAGGGTTATCTAGTTGTGGTATCAATGTGATAATGATCTTGGGCTTGTAATATATGTAGGTATGATATAAATATGAGTAAGAATGGGTAGAAACTTGGGTGATTTCTTTGGTTTTTCATGGGAATTAATGTGGGAGAAATATAGGTACATTAAGTCGCGAAAATTTCTATCTACAAAAGTTGTATAATGTAAATAGTGTAAATATTATATAATATTTTAGAGATAAGGTAACACTAAGATACTATTACATGTAAATATCGATAAGAAGCAGAAGCGATACAAGTATCGGTCGGGCACGAATTAAAAAGTGCGATCACTATCTTGGTTTCTCATGGGAATTAATGTTGGAATTATGGGAGAATTGTAGAATACAGAGAAATAGGTTTATAAGGACCCTCAAATTCGTAGGCATACGATTTATTGTAATAAGCCTGATTTAGACTATTAATAAAGATTATTTACGAGCTTTTAAATTACTTCTTTATTGGTTTAGCGTCTCCACCGGAAGCAACACGTTCCAGAGTGACCATTTACTCTTTCGATAGTTTCCTTATTTTTCTATTATACAGTGTTTACACGTAAACTCTAAGCAGTGTTCTCACTATTATTACAGTTCTCACTATTATTACATTTATGATGTAAATATTACATTAAATAATAGATATAAGGTAATACTATTACACATGTTAATATCGATAAGAAAAAAAAGCGATAACAAAATAGATCGGGAACGAATCAAGACGCACTTTAAAAAAATTAAAGAAAATTTAGGGTTTACAATAAATATAATTTGTAAAGGTTGTAAGGTTTTTAAAAATTTTTATAAATATTCGGTGGTTCCCCGGAACTCATTGGAGTTTTGAAGTCTTTTAAAAAGGTGTCTTATAGTATTGTAAACTCTCAGGCTTTTGTTTTCATATAATAACGTCTGATTGATTCTATTTCTAATGATTTTTTCCCCACTTTTTTACGTGCTTATCGTTCTTCATCGCCAAAAACAAGTGACCGTATCTTTCTTTAAATCCAGCCTAATTCTATGCGTTAGGAATCTTATCGATAAAATCATAACAAACTGTTCATATTAAGGCGCGCAATACAAAATGAGGTGTTTACAGTATGCTAATAAATATTTGAGGCATTCAATTCAGTAGAATTTTTTGTATTTGTCTTAAGATGACACATTTGTAGCATAGTTTTAGTCGGCTTTTAAAGGGATTTGAAAACCCTAATGATTTCAAACGAATCTCCGATTATGTTCTTGTTTTTTATCAATAATCAAATATTTCTTCAAGGACCTTCTACTTATATAGTGTAATACAAATCCCTAACCAAGGATGCCAGTGGCAGATGGTTGGGGACATGGACTTCCCCCTGTTGTATCGCAGTAACTGTTGCGGCCGGCGTCCATTTAACGGTGTTTGGCCATTCGCAATTTATGGCATGGCCAGATCCGGTCGAGAGTTGGGGCGAGAGATGGAGTTGGAGCAGCCTGACTTTAACTCACAAAGCTGATATATTATTCTAAGCAATTTGAATGTTGACATTATTTTAATGTTAATTTTGGGAGAGAGAGAGAGAGTAAGAGATTTGTGGCGTGGGAAAGGCAACCGAAAAGAAACTCAGCAGCCGGAAGTAGGAAAGAGCAGGGCGGAAATCACAAAATAAGCAAATTGTCTGGCAAAGGCAAAATAAAAATTGCTTCCGCAAGGACCTACTACTTGTTGCATTTTGTGGACTTGACAGCTCACTAAGAATATAAAATATTCACAGTCCAAGTTGATTTGTTTATTTGCTGCCAAAAAAGGAACAAATCTATTCCGTTTGAATATCCATTTCCCCACTCGGGCTCTGTAATTATGCCAGGACTCTCGCTCCCAGACTGACAATGGAAACCCTAGAAGCGTGCTTTGATCTAACAAAAACAAATTGGTGAACAGGTGAAGCCGAGCGATGACAAAAACGCCACCTGCCACCTCCAATTATTCATCGGTGGCTATTAGGGCCCTCCTGGCAGCTCCAGCTCCTGGTTCTAATGAGTTGCCAGGCAGCCTTTGGCCACTGAAATGCGAGTGCCGAGAGCTGTGTGCCTCCTCTGTCATTTCGTGTGTGTGTGTCTTGTTTTTCTGGTTTATTGGGCTAATTCAATAACCAGGCAGGCAGGCAGGCAGGCAGGCAGGCAGGCGGGCTGTAAAAAAGCCAAACAAGGACACGGACACGGACACGGACACACACACATGACAGTTATCTGGCCACAGGATTTCCGCTTTAGATCAGGCATCCTGGTCCTGGTTCGGGGGCTGTTCGCACTCAATCAGATAGCTGAGAAGGAATTCGGCAGCGGCAGGCCGCAAAGGATTCAAGGATTCCAAATCCCTGCCTCCTTTGCATGTGTTTTAATTTGGCCAAGGCACTAAATCATTGCCCTTTCCCCAGCGCCCACACACGAGTTTATAACTTTATCGGCCATAACGAGTGCATTATCCTGGCACAGGCTGGCACACACGTCCCTCCCTTGTTTTCGTCTTGTTTTGGCTGCGGCATTTAAAAATAACTTTAATGGAAAATTTATCGATCAGACAAGTCCCAGTCCCAGTCCCACTCCCACTCCCAGTCCCACTCCCAGTCCCTGTTGCTGATCCCAGCACGGAGATAAGCAACGCACAAGCACAATGGCAGGAACAGCCTCAGCAGTAAATCGCCTGAAAAGAAATCAACAAGGATATTATGTGTGTGCCTGCCCGTATCCTTGCTGGCCATTTTGCAGGTTGATTCGCCCCCTTTGTGGCACACAGGCAGGCCTTTGTGCTATTCCTGGCAACCACATATTAAGACATTTTAGTGCCGTTTTCACTTCATTAGTTTCGATTTGGTAGTCATTCGTGGCGATGAAAGGATGATGATGCACCCCGATAGCTCCTACATTTTTATAGACTAATCTCCGCCCCCCCGGGGCGAGCCACTTAATTATGCAGTCCGCCATCTTGCCAGGACGAAACTTGCCAAACTTTTGCCAAGAAAAACTCCGAGCTTAATCTTGGCGCGGGAATTATGAAATGTGCAGCGTAACTCTCGGGAAAAACTCTCTGGAAAAACCATTAGGCTAATGTAGTGGACGGCAAGCAAGGATCCTCCTCTGGAGCCTTCCCGATGACGAGTGTCTTTCTTTCCTGCTCTCTTCTCACCTTTCGTCCATCAGGCAGGGGAAGTTTTCGACCAACAAAAGGCTCCGAAGACCAGGACCAGGACAAGGCACTTAACCTAATAAGGAGCACTGTCCGCGGAAGGGGATGACAGAACGTTAAGTAAACGCCATTTGAGCCACTCGAGCGGGCAGGGCAAAAAGTTTTGAAGAACTCGCATAAAAATGACAGGCGCAGGACTTGGACTTGGACTCCTCCTTTGTCTGATTTGATGAAGACGTTCCGAGGAAAATAAAATATAAAAAAAACAAAAAAAAAAACACAGCGAATTCCGCGACAATGACAACAAACAAGGATGGAACAAGGACGAGGACGAGGGTCCTGGTAAAGGGGGCAGGCGGCAAACAAAGATGCAAATCCGCTTAAGTATCTTGCAATGATTGCCGTCAACGAGGATGCTGCGAGGCTGAGAACCTTCTGGGGGATGCTGGGCTGCTGGGCTGGTCTGGGTTTGCGGGAAAAAAGAAAGTCGCTACCCCAAGTCCTCCCCGTCCTCGGCGCACCACTTAAAGTGATCAAGAAGGATTCACAGTTTGTAAAATGGAATTTTATGGCTTAGTCAGGGATGGGCCATGGCGAAAAGGAAAATATTTTTGCGCGGCCGACGGGGAAAAGTGAACAAATCACACCCCATTACAAAGGACTCGCCGGGGGCGCCAGGACACGCACTTTTTCTCAAGGAAATTCCTCAGCAGGGACCGGGTTCTTGCTTTCCTTTTTTTTCTTCTGTTTTCTCGCCGATTTGGAGCGGCTTATCGCGCGACTTCATTTGAATATTTTGAGGACTCCTCCTGCTCCTGCTCCTGCCTCGCCGAGCTTTGTTTATGCATTTGTTAATGTTGTAACGGAGATTTTTTACGAGAGCCGAGCGGCATAATAACAATAATGAAAAGCTATTATGAGGCAGGAGAGACCGGAGCCCGAAGCTAGCGAAGATGAAGGAAGAAATCCAGTTCGACACGCCCTCGCCTTCACGTGGGGACCGGGACCGGGACCGGGCCACCACGTGCCATTTGGCCATATTAGGCGAATTAGACAACAGCTGAAGGTGGGAAGGAGCTGGGAGTGGAAGGGAATCCGGCGATAAAGGACCAACTGGGATTACGAGGGCTGGCTGAAAAAATAGACTTAATAATTCGCCTTTATAGCCGCTAATGGCAAATTAGGCGACACTTTCGCCTGCCGCTACACTGGGGGAAATTGAAAGTAAATGATGGGAATTTTAAAGAGTTTATAATGCAGGCTAGACATAAGATATTAGTAATTATATCATAAACTGGTTCAGTGATTTTCAAGGCCTTAGCTTCTTTAAATAAGCAAAGTATTTCAGACATAAGCCCGCATAGTCCTATCCTTTTTTATTTAAATATAGAAATAACCATGGTATGTCTGAGTAAAAACATAGGAACTTCAAAATGGGTAAAGCCATACGATTTTTTAGCTCTCGAATTTTTTTATTAAATGTTATTCTTGAAATATTGTTCAAAGGCCAAAGCTCTTAACTTACTTCGAACTGAGATAGCGCCATTTTGGTCGCCAGTAGAAAAATAGCTGCATATCACTGTGGACGGCAGTCCACGTAGTGACGATGAGCACCGAGACTGTGGTGCGCAAGGAGACTACTATATACAGCCGTAGAATTGAAAATCTGCTACGATAGTCCGATCAGAACCATTTATATCTTGATCGAAAGGTATTCTAAACCTCTTTGAAACTGCATACTAAGATTTTTCCAAAACGTATTAGTTTAGGAGAAATGTGAGTAAAAGTGCAAAATTGAAAATTTTGAAAATTTGAGCTATGGGTGCCGGTGGAGCAAAAATCCCCAAATTTTTCATGTTGTTGTGATCAGGCTTTAAATACGCGTCGAATGACACCTCGATTATCCTGATCCGATACTCCGTTCAAAAGATATTCAATAAACAAGATTTAAACGGCCTTTCCAAAATGAAAACGTTTGTCCTGTTGTTTGTCTGTCTGTCTGCCTGTCTGTCTGTCTGTCGATTTTTTTGTTTAAGGCTCCTGGAACTACTTTTATTTTATTAAACAGCTCGAGCTAAACATTTTTTGTTCTACGACTTTTTGGGTTTCCCGCTAGTTTGGCGG
>VNJW01006471.1:0-20716 GCA_008042615.1 Drosophila auraria
GGATCAGGCAGTGCCGGCTGTAAATGGCCAGTTTCTGGAGAGGATCAGGCAGTGCCGGCTGCAAATGGCCAGTTTCTGGAGAGGATCAGGCAGTGCTGCCGGCTGTAAATGGCCAGTTTCTGGAAAGGATCAGGCAGTGCCGGCTGTAAATGGCCAGTTTCTGGAGAGGATCAGGCAGTGCCGGATGCAAATGGCCAGTTTCTGGAGAGGATCAGGCAGTGGCCGGCTGTAAATGCCAGTTTCAGGAGAAGATCAGGCAGTGCCGGCTGCAAATGGCCAGTTTCTGGAGAGGATCAGGCAGTGCCGACTGTAAATGGTCAGTTTCTGGAGAGGATCAAGGCAGTGACGGCAGTAAATAGCCACTTTCTGGAGAGGATAAGGCAGTGCCGGCTGTAAATGGTCAGTTTCTGGAGAAGATCAGGCAGTGCAGGCTGTAAATGGCCAGTTTCTGGAGAGGATTAGGAAGTGCCGGCTTGTTTGTTGATATGTCAAGTTAAATGGATATTATAAATATTATAGAAAGTCTATAAAAGCCAACTTACATGTTTTCGAAAACACAATTGCTGCGGCTGGTACTCGAACCCGCGATCGTTACATTAAGACTCGAACACTCTAGCCTCTGCACCACGCATGCAAAGAAGAGGGCGACGTCAAAGACTGAAATACACACATACGCATGCGTCAGTGCTCGAGCTATAAATAGACAAAGCGGGAGAGCAGAGCGAGACGGAGAAACACCGTCGCAAAACGGGCGGTGAGAGCGAGACGGAGAAATACCGCTTTGCCCTTGCGGTTGCCAGAAGAGTGCAAAGTATTAAATTTTAACCATTCTCTCTCATTCTCTCTCTTCTCTGCTGCTGCTGCTCACGTCACGTTTGCTCTGCCTGTTTCGCGGCAGAGGCAACGACATATGAGTCATGCTTTTTCGAGCGTGCAGCCAGCCTGCTCTATTGATTTATAAGACGTTATCACGTCAAAGCATTGGATTGCGCTACTGCTGTGAGGCTTGTCGCGATGTTGAGAGGGAAATGATGGCATTCATGCGACAAACCAAAAATGGTTTCAAAGAGCTACTTGTTAGTGTTCGCAAAACTAATGAGGTGCTCATGGCGCTGGACTCCAAGTTTAACGGCCTAAAGCTGTTAAACGAGTCCCCAAAGCGCAAGAAAACCACGGTTTGCATACCTGCCCTGCAACTCGACGCAGGTTCTCAACAGATTACTCCCTCGTCACCGCCCCCGACCCCAATATAATAACTCCTATGATATTGAGGTCGGGTGCAAGGAAAGATTCGGTCTCCGAATGTGCCGTGACAGGGACCGCAGCTCCAGTGTTGTCCGTTGAGTCCGCTGCCGGGTCAAAATAAAAATAACGACCCCTCAGATCCCCGTCCCGAATGCTCCCCAGGGTGACAGGCCTGGATTACCGAAATTGGTATTACATCCAACCAGTCTGTGTTGCCAAAAGCCCTTATTGCAGTACCACCAACGAGGCAGATATTTGACTCTCGGCTTCACCCATCTCAAACATCTGAAGATGTTACTGTCTTTATTCGAGACAGAACCAAGTCCGATAAAATTAAGGTGGAAAAATTTAAATTTTCTTANAGTATGTTGTTATTAAGGAGTACGAAGCCAAGAAAAAGAAAAGACGGCCTGTAGGAATTAGTCTTCCCAGGCCGGACAAAACCACTGTGTCAGCTCCAAAAAACTAACCAATTCCCTCCTTCTTACCTATCAGAATGCAAGGGGTTTACGTAGTAAGCTTCCTAAATTGTATTCTGATAGTGTTTCCTTTGCATCCCAGGAGATAGTGTTCACAGAAACCTGGTTAAAGCCGAAGATTCATACCATCCTACTTTCGAAGTGACTATCGATATTGGGACTGCTATGGAGAATAAGTCTGATCTGCCAGAAAAGAAAATTCACTGCTTTCGCAAGGCGGATTTTCGACGGCTGAATAATTTTATATCTGAATTTGATTGGTCCGATCTCTACATGTGCACTGACATGGTGGGTGCCGTGGATATTTTTTACAATGCCATGAACTCCTTTTTTACAGAATGTGTTCCGTTATACTATCCGTCAATCTCCAATAAGCCTGCCTGGTTTAGTAAAGAGTTGACTCGCCTCAAAAATGTCAAGTCCAATCTCTATTCTAAATTTAAACGTTCTCGCTATTTAGCGGCTCGGTCAAGGTTTACCGTGCTTAACGCGCAGTGTTACAAAAACTATTTGACTTGTTGTAGGGTTTAGTTTGCGCAGGACCCAAAATAGTCTTATAATTGTGTCAATAATAAACGTAAGCCTATTACACATCCTTCCTCGCTTTCATTTGAAAATACGACAGCAAACAATGATCAGGCAATCGCCGATCTTTTTGCTCAGTTTTTTCAAACTACTTATTCTCCGTCATCCGATTCAAACCAAACCTATTCTTATAGCATGCCCAAATCAAACCTAATCTTCAGTCCTAGCTTAAACGAAAGCTCCCTTCTTTTGGATCTTCAACGTGTCAAGCCGGTTTATTCGCCAGGTCCCGACGGAATACCAGGCTGTGTGCTTAGGTATTGTGCCGAGTCCCTGTGCAGTCCCCTTCTAAAATTGTTTACCTTATCCTTAGAGACTTCCCAATTTCCCCATATTTGGAAGGAATCATTTGTGATTCCTATCCACAAAAAATGTAGCAACTACAACTACAACTAACAACTACAGAGGAATCTCTAAGTTGTCAGCCATCCCACAACTTTTCGAAAACGTAATTACTCCCCATTTGCAGCATCTGTGTAGATCAGTAATTTCTCCATGCCAACATGGATTTATTAAATGAAGATTAACGACTACTAACCTTCTGGAGCTCACTTCTTTCATTATAAGAGGCTGTCCACAAAATTTGCAGACAGATGTGACTTATACTGATTTCAGTAAAGCATTTGAGTCCGTTAATCAGTCCCTTCTTGTTAGGAAACTCGAATTAATGAGTTTTCCTGCCGTTCTTCTTAGGTGGATCTCAAGTTATCTGAATGGCAGGACGCAAAAGGTCCTCTTTAAAATCAACTTGTCGAACGTTCTCCGGGTGACCTCTGGTGTCCCGCAAGGGAGCCACCTGGGTCCCATACTTTTTACATTATTTATTAACGACCTGCACAAAGTCTAGACTAACTCCAGAGTACTCATGTACGCTGACGACGTTTGTGTACAATACAAAGACCGCGCTTGCCAGTCGGATTTACAAGATGATCTTAATAACTTTCATACATGGTGCAATGCAAACTTATTAAACTTAAATGGATCCAAATGCAAGCTGATGACATTCTCACGTGTCTTGTACGCTGAACTGCTGCTCTTTGGAAAGGATCACTCTAGTTGACGATTTGGGTATCCGCCTAGATCCTAAACTGGAGTTTATTGATCATATTTCGTGGATTGTGAATAAAGCCAGGGGTGTGCTGGGATTTATTAAACGGTGGTCGAAGGAATTCGCAGACCCCTACGTCACGAAGAATTTATACACTTTCGTTAGTTCGTCCTATTTTAGAATATGGATCTTGCGTTTGGAGTCCCCAGTGGGACGTCCACAGCAAACGCATTGAGTCAGTTCAAAAGAACTTTTTACTTTTCGCTCTTCGTGGCTTAAACTGGGATGCAAACCATAGGTTGCCATCTTATTCTAGTAGACTTTTCCTAATTAACCTACCCTCGATGCTAAGCATTGTCTTTATATATAAGCTTATCCGTGGTGACGTGGAAAGCACCGATCTTTTGGCGCAGTTGAATTTCCACGTACCATGTAGAACCACTAAATCCTACTTGCCTTGAGTTTTGCACTGTAGAACCTCGTATGAAATGCATGAACCCTTTAGAGTACTATATGCAAATTATAATGATTTGTACAAAATAACCTCATCTGTAGATAGCCTTCCTAAACTAAAAACATTAATTTTAACCCACTTAGTACACATGCAAAATAGCAATCGAGCTGCGCGCTAATAGTCTATATGGTGGAGGGCAGTTTCCTCGAATTATTTTACCTATACGTTTACTTTGCGCCTATTAACACCTAACCCTAACAAGCACGTGCTTGGTTTCGAAGGGCCACTTGAGTGTACTGACCATAGTGCATCAACGTCCATCAGTAGGAAAAAAAATATAAATAATAAAAATTGGTACCTCTAGCTCTTTTATTCTCTGAGATCTGTTGTTACACACGGACGGACAGACGGACATGGCTAAATCGACTCGGCTGGTGATACTGATCCAGATTATATATACTTAATGGGTTCGGAGATGCCTCCTTCTGCCTGTTACAAGCATTCTCGGTTGGCACTAACTAATAATACCCTTGTACCCTATGGGTACCGGGTATAACAATCTGAATTGTGAAATCAGTAAAAACATTTCCGATATGAGAAATCGAATACAAAAGAAAGTCGAAACTGAGCATTCGAAAATCAACATGCAAATCCCATTTTGTATAGATATAAAAGAACCAAATCAATTTAGTTCATGACCGAACTATATACGGAAAACAATATCTGTACGCTTTGTCTGTCGCCGATTTCGTTAATAACGAAATCAGTAGAATGCTTAAGGAAGGAATAATACGACCAAGTCGTAGTTCTTACAATTCTCCAGTATTGGTGGTACCAAAGAAGGGGCAAAACGAGGACTTAAGTCTTGATTACAAAAAATTGAACGAAAGTACAATACTTGACAAATATCCCATGCAGGACCCGTCTGTAATACTATGAAATTTGGGAAAGGCTAGATATTACTCGACAACAAAGAATTAGGGTTTCATCAGATTCTGATAAAACAATCAGATGTGAGAATAAGATCGTTCTCTATAAATAACGGGAAGTATGAATTCTTGAGGTTGCCATTTGGATTGACAAATGCACCAAGAGTTTTCCAACGAGCAATGGACGACATTCTAAGAGAAGAAGTAGGTAAAACGTGAAATGTTTATATAGACGAAATAATAATTTTCCCTAACACAATTGAGCAACATAATGTCGACTTAACTAAAATAATTGAAATGCTATTTACAGCAAATATGAAGATACATACCTTTGGAGAAATCAAAGTCTTTAAACACGAAACCAGTCTTACAACGTCATCAAGACGGACCCAGAAAAAGAATATACAATTATTAAATCAGACTCCAAAAAATACTCGGGAACTAAGAACTATTCAAGAAGTAAGAAGAGTTACCGGCCATTATACAGAGTTTGTTCCGAATTATGCCTTTAAAGTTAAACCACTAACGAAATATTTATTAGGACATCATGGCAAAATCTCTAAAAGAATGTAAACTAAATGTCTCGTTGCCCAAGAAGAACTGTTTCAACCAGACTATAAAAAACAAGAAAATAGGTTAACTGCGGCAAGCCGAAGTTTATATCCTTGCAGATAATAAATAAAATAAAAATAAGGAAACTTATATATCGTTTTAATCCGAAATCTTTAAAAACGACGAAAAGTGGCTAATTTTGACCGATCATTCCTATGCAGCTATAAGATATAGTGGACCGACTTAAATGAAATGTTAAATGTATGGATATATTTTAATTAAAACGCCATTTACTAAGTTTTAGTCCGTTATCTTTTAAAACAACGAAAATGAACTATTTCGGGCTGATCGTTCCTTTGGAAGCTATAAGATATAGCGGTCCGATTTGCATGAAATTAAAAATGTATAGCTATAATATAATTAAAGGATCATATATTTTATTTGAGACCAATATTTAAAAAAAAAAACGAAAATATGACATTTTGGCCAAATTTTTCATATGACAGCTATAAGATTTAGTCGTCCGATTCCAGCCGTTCCGATATATATAGTTTCTGCAAAAGAAAAAAGGCTATCTGCAAAGTTTCATTTGGATAGCTCAAAAACTGAGAGAATAGTTTTCGTAGCAACCGACAGACGGACAAACGGACATTTCTAGATCGACTCGGCTTTATGTGGTCGAAGATGCTTCCTTCACTGCGTTGCAACCTTTTGAATTTTGCTGGATTTGAACTCACACCGCTAGGCTATGCATGGGAGCTAATTCGAGCGTCGATTTATTGTAAAAAGTATCGAAGTAGTATTATATAGTATGTATAATTTCAAATTGCCTTTTAATGTAAAGCACAATCGTTGAGGTACCGGGTATTACAGAGTCGAGCACACTCGAATGTAGCTTTCTTACTTGTTTTCTTTACAAGGACACTAAAGATGTTCTAATTTATGAATCTTATGCTGACCTATTCCATATAACTAATTTAAGTTTATATAAAAATATAATTCAACTTGGATCGACACACATAAATAAAAGCAATTTCCTATGATTTAGACATTCTTCTCTCGCAAGTTATATCCAATAGAGCTAAAAGTGGAATCAACGAATTAGGCACACTTTGGAAATGGATAGCAGGGACGCCAAATCATGATGATCTCATAATGGACCATAATAAAATTATTCATTTAATCCATAATAATAATAATAAATTTATAATTAATTCAAAATTATTCAAAGAAATAAAAACCTTCGTTTGCTAACTTACGATCTAATGAATTTAATGGACACAATTACATTAGCAAAAATATATAACACAAAAATTCTCAACACTGAAGACATCAAAGAATTTTTTAAACACGAACAAAAACCTGTTGTAATTGCAGACATCGATATATATAAAAGAAAGTCGTGTTTGTTACACCACTTATAACTCAAGAACGGCAGAACAGATTTGGCTGAAAATTGGAGGGTAGGTATCTTAAAGTCAGGAAAGAGACATAGGATACTGTTTATCTATAATGTAGTGGAGGAAAACAGATAATAAAAGGTTTTCAGTTTGATGTCGTAAGTAATAACTTAATGTTTGAAGTGGGAATTTCTACGATTTTCAAACAAATACATAAAATTCACCTCTCAATATAAATATTTTGTTACAAGTAAATCGAAAATTCAGGGCCGGTCGTCTAAGGTCACTTAACATTGAGAAAGAAGGCAGCCTTTCACAGGTCTTACGTTTTATTTATTTATTTTATTTGCATTTTCGAAATAATGATATTGATATTGGATGGGTCGTTCACAATAGTCCGCCCACATTAGTAGCTTAAGCGATCAAGAAACTTTTAGAATACACCTTATGAAGTGAAAAATATCTATATGGACCTTATATCTGCAGCTCTGAAGCAGTATGGAGGATTTTATCATTCGAAGTGGACAGCCGGGTTCAGATTTATCATTAAGCTATTTTTGGTCATCATCCCTTGTATGATGACTAAAAATACTAGACTACTAAATGGAGAAAAATCTCTAAGTAGTAAAATCAGAGAATATATTAAAAAAAAATTAATGCAATCCAAAAAGGAGCAATTTTTATAAATGGTCATTATACAGTAAGTGATACTCATTTAAATGGGTAATTTTTAATTAATTTTAAAAGCACCACTATAATAAATAATATTTCCTACACTAATGTGGACCATAAGATATTATAATATATCACTGCTAAACAAAATAATAATTTCCTAATATCCGAATATCCTATATCAAATGATTCGGAACTTACATTCGATAACATTAACATATTAAGCCCTTTATTTTAAATTAAACAAACTCAAATCCCAATAATGTTAATACTGGTCATATTTACTTTAATATTTTTAATTATCACGGTTTTATTAAAATTCAAAAAATATCTAATATGCAAACCACGACAAGCTCATATTGAAGCAGACCCCGAAAATAATATATCCGACAATGCGAATACCATTGCAGATGAAATTGTAGTCGAGTTGACAACTCATTTAAATTCACTTTACCCATCAGTTCCAATGAATCGGGGCGATTCAATTTAGAATGGGGCACCCCCAAGATCCCAGGCTCCTTACCCAATTTGTAAACAACTTTTAGGTGGGAACTTTTTACTCAGGTGGGAACTTATTACTTACGTCACCCAGCGAGGCCCAAAATTGCACAGTAATCTGTTCAATTGAATTTCACAATCATGCCGATAATTTCATCATCCAATTTTTCCGACTCTCTTGAGTACAACTCTTGTCCAATTCTCCTAATCCGAGGTTTGCTTATCAGGAAATCGGACCTTGCCGAGGCAGTCCGTTTTGAGATCCGAAAAGATTAGTTGATTGACAGAGTATTGTGAGCAGTGATAAATAAATAGTTCGATACTAAGCAAGTTGTGTAAACTAGTAAATAGAAATTAAAAAATTCACTTAGCGAAACCACTTCTTTTCAGCTGGCCGTACACATAACAACCCTACAGCATTATTTAACCAAACATTTATTTTTACGATTTTTAAAAAATTTTACTTTGATGTCCCACCTTAAGCGTACATGGAAACTATGTACGCCCGAATCGATCTCTTGCATAAAACGATCGAATAACAACTAATTGATATCAGCATAATAGGCGGCCGAATGGCTTCTACTTAGTTACTTGGACATTAAAGGTTATCGTGGTAACAGCTTGGCTGTTTGTACTTAAAATTGTTTGCCATTTAATTCTCAACGTATAATGCTTGTTTTGGAACCGATATCTTCGGATTAATTTGAGCAGTTAAAAAATTTCAGTAAAGTTATATGCTAACAAGAAAGAAAGCTAACTTCGGTGAGCCGAAGTTTGTATACCCTGTCAGTCTGCTAAATTATCGATCCATTTTGGTAAACTTAAAAAAATATCGAAGTTTGTACATTTTTATAACATTTACTTACACATCTTACATTTTACATGTAGAATTTTACATTTTTATATAATCCAACCGATCGTTTTTATGGCAGCTATATGATATAGTTGTCCGATCTTAATTAAATTAAACCTGTAATTCTAAAGCCGTTAAAACAGCAATATCTCGAAATTTATAAAAATACATTAAAAAAGAAGACTATCTGCAAAAATTTCGGACACACAGAACGACTGACAGACGGACATGGCTAAATCGACTCGGCTGGTGAAGCTGATCAAGAATATATATACTTTATGGGTATGCTTCCTTCACTGCGTTGCAAACTTCTTAACAAAATTATAATACCCTGCAAGGGTATAAAAATCTAATATTTATTTGGATATTCGAAATTTACTAAGAGCATGTACTACTTACTCAAGGGAATAACAAATATGTAAACTACTTTAGAATTGC
The DNA here is from genome assembly GCA_008042615.1 of Drosophila auraria. NCBI lineage: Eukaryota > Metazoa > Arthropoda > Insecta > Diptera > Drosophilidae > Drosophila > Drosophila auraria. The sequence continues at coordinate 9,154 of VNJW01006471.1, forward strand.
TGTCTAGCATTCCCTTCAATCGAAGGTTGTTCAATACTGTTTACATGTCAATTATCCTATTGCCTAATTTGTTTACTAAAGAATCAAAAATAGACGGTGGCTTAATTCATTGTTGCTATATAAGCACCACTTTCCAATTGAAGGTGGTCACTTCAATACCAACTACGGAATTGTAAAATAAAAATGCTTCTAATCGACCATGGTTGGTCTCTTGTTATGAGTGCTATAAGTAAATATGAAAGTTCAATAAAGAAAACCTTTTTTTTACCGTCATTCCTTATATATAGTAGGGAGCTATCTTAATGAAAGTACAATCTGCGTATTTTGGAATGAGAAATTTGATTTTCAGCTACAACACACTGAACATTATACTAGCTTCGTGGTAATAAATTTAAAATCATTAAACGAAACATTAGGTCTGGATGTGATGAATGCAAGAATAAAAAAAAATCAGTTACAAGAGACTGACGTTGATGAGCTTATACTCAAAATTACGATATCCATTGAGGTTACACACTGTCAGGTAAAGTGTAAAGGTTTTTTTTGTTATTTAATCCGAATTGTGTAGTCATGTTGATATATTCAGATGTTTATTGTATTTGGGCAAGACATCATCCGTTTTGTGGATGCCTTTACAAAGGCGTCTATGTACTCAATATGGCGGTCCTTGCATAACAAATTTGTCTTTGCTCATGTTGCAAAAGAGTTAAATAAAGAGTTGTCTACACGCCAGTTCTTCGAAGGTAATTGTTATATTCCATATTTTCTGCCTCCCTTAATTTATTTTATTTCAGATCAAGCAAACCTACTCTTCGTTGTAAGAGACTTTTCAGCCGGAACTGTTTTCGAGATGAAGACCAACAAATATGTGGGACCTAGAGGAGAAAATCCGGCTCAGCTTAGACTTCTTGATAGGTACTATGTCTCCGAACAAAGATTCCAGGAGGGTAAATCGCTTTTCCCGGACAAACTTAAAAATTTAAAGGGTCGCGAAGTCACTATAGCTGGTTTCGACTATCGTCCATACACCGTTATAAAACAAGTAAGTCTCACTTTAGAGCAGCAGTATAATTTTGAGTTTGTTTGTAAAAATATTAATTTAAAAGTATTAACGTATTGTGTAAGATGTATTTATTAATTTTAAATTTTAATTTGATAATCTTATCTTATATCTGTAATACGAAAGCTTGTTCAAAATTTTCCTAATTCAAATTTAATATTAATTGAAATAAGGTTGTATTTTAAGCAGTAGATTTCGCATACACTTTATACCATTGCAATTCGATTGCGGAAACATATTTAGTACCTTCTGAAACTCGTGCTCGTTGTTGCGTTTAAGGTTGCACGCAGAAAAAGTTTTAATTTTTCTGTTGGACGTCGATGCACCACGGTCAGTACACTCAAGTGACCCTTTGAAGCAAGCACGTGCTCGTTAGGGTTAGGCGATAATAGGCACGAAATACAGAAATATAGGCAGAAGAATGCGAGCAAACTACCCTACACCATATTGGCTACTAGACTATTATTAGATTACAATTTTAAGTTTTGGAAGGCTAACAATAGATGAGGCTAATTTTGAAAAATATTTACAACTTGCATTTTATACGAGGTTCAACAGTGGTCAAAAACTATAGATAAGTAGGATAAGTGGTTCTACATTGTACATGAAAATTCAGTTGACCCAATAAATCGATGCTTCCACGTTACCATGGATCAGGTTACACAAAAAGACGATGCCTAGCATATTTCTAAGGTAGGTCAATTATAAGAATCTACTAGAAAAGAAAAAGGAAAAATTTTCACAACATTTTAGGAATTGGCGATTTAATGCCTAAACATTAAAAAAAGATAGTCATATCACTGTTGACGGCAGTTCACGTAGTGACTATATGTAGCCGTAAAATTTAAAATCTGCTACGATAGCTCGATCAAAACCATTTATATCTTTATCGAAAGGTATTGTAAAGTTCTTTGAAAAAAAAAAAAAAAAAAATTTTGATCAAAGTTGTGTTTTAGCTTTGAATACGCGTCCAAAGACACCTCAATCATTCCGATCCAATTAAATTCCATTTAAAAGATACTCAATAACCCTTTCATGCCCGAATTAAACTGGGGCCACATCTAAACAAGTGAGAAAGCTACAGTCGAGTGTGACCGACTGTGAGATACCCGGTACCCAAAGTATTGTGCGAGCAATTAAAAAGCACACGGACATGGAAAAAACAAAATGTTGACAAATGAAGACAAATGTTGATAAAAACATGTTGAACAACGTTCAAAAAAGACAAATTACGTATTACCAAATAATACTGCGCCCGAAAGCACGTAACACTTTTTTTCGCTACTGCCTTTGTGGCTCTGAAGAAGAAGAAGAAGCATTCACAGAAACTTTATTGTTTAATAACTTCCATGTTTATCACCCGATTTTACTCAAATTTAAAAAAAAAACAAGTGGGAAAGCTACAGTCGAGTGTGAAGGACTGTAAGATACCCGGTACCCAAAGCATTGTGGGTGAAATTAAACAGCACATGAACATGGAAAAAAGGAAATGTTGACAAACAGAGACAAATACTGCTAGAAACATGTTGAGCAACACTAGGAACATGTTGGGCAACTCTCAAAAGCGACAAATGTTGCTAGGAACATGTTGAGCAACACCCAACAAAGACAAGTGTCGCTTGGAACATGTTGAGCAACACGCACGTGCGCGCTCTCTCTCTCTCTCTCTCTCTCTCTCTCTCTCTCTCTCTCACAAACTTTATTGTTTAATAACTTCTATGTTTATCATCCGATTTTACTCAAATTTTCAGAACACGTCCACGATTGTCTAATTATTAGGTATATCTATTTACTTTACGCCGAAATCACGCATATGGCTAATAAACAGTTTTTTTTGTTTTTCGGGGGCGGAAGTGGGCGTGGCCGAATATTAAAACAAACTTAATCTGCGTGCAACAGATTCCAATGTTGTCACAAAATTTGGTAACTCTAGCTCTTATAGTCTCTGAGATCTGTTGTCTCACACGGACAGACAGACGGACAGACGGACAGACGGACAGACGGACAGACGGACATGGCTAGATCGTCTCGGCTAGTGACGCTGATCAAGAAAATATATACTTTATAGGGTCGAAGATTTCTCCTTCTGCCTGTTACATACATTCTCGGTTGGCACTAACTTATAATACCCTTGTACCGGGTATAAAAACGTCCGCAAATGCCTACTTATTTATTTTATCTATTTACTTTAAGCCAAAATTTACGACTATAGCATATATAAAGTTTTTACGATTTTCGGGGGCGGAAGTGAGCATGATACAATTATAGAAGGTGGTCTAATATGTATTAACCCTTATATGGTGTTTTGGGTTAAAACTGGCCTATTATAATAATAAGTTGGAGCTATTTCTTTATAATTTAATCTTTTATAGCTTAGAGTTTTCAAAAATAGGTTATTTTTGTTTTTGTATAGAGAGTCCCTGGCTTAGATTTTTAACCCTAAAGTAAATTCTTGTCTTAAAATTAAACGTTTTTATGGCTATGCTAACATGCACTTCTTTAAAAGCTTTTATCAAAATTTATTTTACATTTTTTGTAATACTTAATTCATCTTTAGCCAAGTGTATAAATACGACTTCCACTGTTTAATTTTTTCCATGAACTGGAACTTCATCAACATACGTAAATGTCCCATTTTCTGCTAATTCCTTTGTAAGACCGAAATTTGCTCCCACAACGTTTTCCTAACCAAATATTTCGGTGCATTGATAAAACTTGCGCCTTGGACGTGTTTGCGACAAAAATTGCAAAAACACATTTTTTGTTTCACTTAAGGGTTAATGACCGAAAATATAATTTGTACACACACAGCCTTTCATGTGAACGAGCAAACACGAAGTGTTCAATAAGGCCCTACACCCGAACGCTAAACACATATAATTATATCTAGAAGTGGGCCTGCCCAAATTTTAAAACAACAAACTTGATCAGCGTGCAACAGATTCCAATGCTGTCACCAAATTTGGTAACTCTAGCTCTCATAGTCTCTGAGATCTGTTTTTTCACACGGTTCAACAGATTCCAATGCTGTCACCAAATTTGGTAACTCTAGCTCTCATAGTCTCTGAGATCTGTTTTTTCACACGGACAGACAGACCAACAGACGGACATGGCTAAATCGACTCGGCTGGTGATGCCGATCAAGAATATACATACCTTATGGGGTCGGAGATGCTTCCTTCTGCCTGTTACATACATTCTCGATTTGCACTAACTTATAATACCCTTGTAACCTATGGGTACCGGGTATAAATATTTAACGCCATAAATGATTATTGGGATCCCCAAATAAGGTTTATTCTGATTTTCAATGCTCTTTGTCCTTTTGTATGTCCTTGAAAAAACAATAATAAGGGAAATTCCCCATAAAAAAGAGTACACAATAGAAATGCAAAGTCAATGTTGCATATAAGCAAGAGTGGACAAAAGGAATAAACAAGATTTTGACAGCTAATGTTGTTTGGTTGATCCGTAGAGCAAAGCCACTGATGGGATCGAATGGTGTCTATCTAAACGCGTCTGGTAACCTGCTTTAAAACAAAGATCTGTGTGTGATCTTGGCATATACTCGAGTCTTGACTTCCGTATGAGAAGTTAAGCCGATTAGACCTCGAGTTAGCTAGAACCCCTCACTAATATAGGTAGCTAAACAAACACTTCTGACAGCCTTTTCGAAATGAAAACGTTTATTCCGTTGGCTGTTTGTCAGTTTGTCGTTCTAAAGGAGATCTTCGTTTAAGGATCTGGGAACAACTTTTATTTAATTAAACAGCTCTACTTAAACAACTTTTGTCCTCAAAATTTTTGGCATTCCCGCTGGATTAGCAGAAAAATAGCTTAAAAGATACTGCTCAAACAACAAAAACGTGCTATGAATATGTCGTTGGAAAGATAATTAAATGAGAATTACTTTGCCTTGAAATAATTTCTGTTAATAAAATATTTAAGAATAAGTAATTAAAATTAATTATACCCGGTACCTAAAGGGTACAAAGGTATTACAACTTTGTGCAAGCCGAGAATATATGTAATAGGCAGAAGGATGCATCTCCGACCCCATAGAGTATATATATTCTTGATCAGCATCACAAGCCGAGTCGATTTAGCCAAGTCCGTCTGTCCCTCAATCCGTATTGGTCAACAGATCTCAGAGACTATAAGCAATTCGAAATTGAACTCCTCGATTGTAGTGTGCCCGTTTTTGTACCCATAGGGTACAATCAAAGACAATATAATTTATAAGATGCCGAACGGCCATGTATTGCTTTTGCGTATGGTGTCTTATTTTTCCTTGCGACGAAAATCTCGCTCTCTTCGCTCTCAGAGCGTAAAAATCTAAAAATAGAATGCACTTGCTTGTGTGAGTAAGGGCAACGAAAGGCAAGTGCGCATGTGTGCTTTCGTGTGCGCAAATACGATTTTCGGGCCGAAATCATTTTTGGGCTACAACGAATTTCATTGACAGCAATAGAAAAAGGGGTGGAGGCTGTATGTGCATACAGATAATAAAATTTTAATTGATGTATTAGCTTATTGCAGCTTAAGAATGCATTAACGATTTTATATACATAAAATATTAAAAAATGTATTTTTATTTTTTATAAATTCCCATTTTTATATTTAATATTAAATATGAACATATGAATATAATTGACTTTTTCCGCTCGAATTTGCTACCGTTTATATACATATGTACATACATGATTATGTACATTCGTATGTTTATATTAAATATAATATAAATATGTACATACATATCTTAGAATTGGCCGGCAACCATCACCCTATGCCACGGATGTTAGGACCAGTTGGGAATTGTTTGCCCACACGCGAGAGAAAAATTTTTAGAACCAGAAATGAAATTCTGTTATTAAATGCATATTTAATGCAACTTACTAGGAAATGTACTATTATAATATAAAAGCAATACAAATTCATAAATTATTATATGTATATATAATAAAATAAATATAAATATATTCAACCTGCTCAATCGCATAATTTACGTTCTTGCGTGCATTAGCACCTAAAAATATAATAATAATAATATATATAATGTATAAAATATATTATGTTTCTTTATATACGTACATAAATCCAACCATTACTATTATGTATACTATATTCGAGTAGTTATTATATAAAGGCATTACTAAATAAGAATTATTAGTATGATGGGGCAAGCGTCTTTCAAAATTAACTTAGAACCTATAAAGTGAAGGGTATATTTCGACAGCACGATGTAAGCAAACAAATACATGCAGGCAGATTAACAATGCATGAGAATACGTGTGCACATACGGTCGTCGGATGTTGCTGTATGTGTACGAGAGAGCAAAAATTCGAGAGAGCAAAATTTCAAGAAAGCCTGGAGCCAGCTCCTAGAGCCAGCCCGAAAAAAACGTGTGCAAAAAAATCGTATGGCGTAACTCATCTTAATAATTAAAGAGTCTTTGGTATTCTGATAGTGTTTCCTTTGCATCCCAGGTGATTATGTTTACAGAAACCTGCTTAAAGCCGGAGATCTTTAGCTCCGAAGTTTTTCCAGCTGTGTACACAACGTACAGGGTTGATCGGCCTTTTCAGGCGATGGGGCGGGGTCTTCATTGCGGTTGACTCCCACCTCCCGTCTGAATTATTAGCTTTCGAGGAATGCAACGATGTTGAATTCCTTTGTGTGAAGCTATCATTTAATGGTAGTTTTACTTGTATTACACGTTTCTACATTCCCCCCTTGTCGGAACTTCCTACATACTTTCCACGTGCCATGTAGATCCTACCTGCCTTTAGTTTTGCACCACTGCAGAACATCGTATGAAATGCATGAACCCTTTAGAGTATTGTGTGAAAATTATAATGATTTGGAGAAAATTACCGCATCTGTAGATAGTCTTCTTAAACGAAAAGCATTAATCTTAACCCACTTAGTACACTGGCAAGATAGCAATCGAGCTGCCTGATAGTAGTTTATATTTCCTCGCATTCTTTTACCTATTATTTTCTTTCGCGCCTATTAACACCTTACCCTAACAAGCACGTGCTTGGTTTTAAAGGCCACTTGAGTGTACTGACCGTAGTGCATCATCAACGTCAAAAAAAAAAAGAATATATATATTTTATAAGGTCGGAGATTTCTCCTTCTGCCTGTGACAGGCATTCTCGGTTGGCACTTACTTATAATACCCTTGTACCCTATGGGTACCGAGTACAAAAATACCACATTCGAAACAGTTGAGAACGTTGTACAGCATGATAGCTTGAATTCTTCTTCTTATTATTTAATGCAAAAATTTGTTGGTGCCGGGTACCTCACAGTCGAGTTTACATTTTTTTTACTTCTTGTTAGTGCCTCAAAAGTTGAAGATATTCAGTGTGACAATAGCCGCTTATTACGAAATTTAATATAGTCCTAGTCCATGGTGGCGTTCACCAGAACAACATGATAACTGATACCTGATGGATTTCATACGATAGTTGTGCTGAACGCTCATGATTACTAATCATGATGCAAACATTTTTCCCATCAGTACGCTACCTTAATACGATACTGATCCATCACTGATCAGTAATCATGTTGATCTGTGAACGCGACCCATGTTACTTTTGAAAAATCAGTTTATGTCCAGAAAAATCCGAAGAAAATTGTATATTATTTTATTTCTTTTGCTTACTTAGTTTTCCTCCATTTTATTCAATTAATTAATTTCATTTCAGGTATGACAAAGTTTAATGCAACAAAATTGAAGAAAGTGAATTTAGTTTTATATATTTTGGTTCTCTTGCAATTATATTGTCAAATGTGGTCAAAGCATACTTAGCATGACATTTGCCTCTTAAAAAGTAATTGCGATTACCCAGTGGTCTGGGTGGCCGTGGCAGTCTAATTTTACAAGATCTAACTTTGCAGTCCCGTGAAATTGCAAAAAGCTCTTGCTATTGTAAAGCTCTTTAACATTACATACTAAGATTTTTTATAAACGGATTAGTTTAGGGCAAACGAAAGTGAAAGTGAGTAAATTAACATTTCTAAAACTGGAGCTGTTGGATGAAAACGTTTGTCCTATTTTTTATCTGTAATGATGTAACATCGATGTTTCTCCACCTCTATTTGGAAATGATAATCACTTTGCCTTGACATAATTTGGATAGTCATTAGTGACAGTATAGCCCTTAAGACTGCTCAACTTTTGTTACATAGCACCTTTTTTCCCAAAAAATCCGCTTTCTCGAGACATTAATCATCAAAACTAGTAGCAATGATCCAACATAATTAAATTTAAACATTTGCTACACATACATGTAGAAAATAAAAGTAGAGCCACATGCACTACTGCAATTATCCTTAATAAGCCAAACAAAATTTGAATTTATTTATTTTAAAAAATGTTTCAAATGATTTTAAAAATAAGTAAATATAATTGTTAACAATCTTGAAAGCTTGCACTACATTCGGTCATCAATATCTGTTGAAGCCTGTTTGCCACTTAGTAAGTCTATATATTTATTTTTATTTTGAATAAATACTGAGAATGTTATAATGAAAAATGAATTTTATATTTACCATACACTTGAAGACTTGAGGTCTTGAATAAACACAGAAAATTTTCATGAGCATGTGTTTACTTTTTGCAAATGTCTGTTTGCACATTCAGTACGTTTCTTACTGCCGGTTGGTAAACATGTGCTCACATAATAATAAGCCCTATATGTGCATATATACGATATATGTTGTCGGAATATCCGTTCAATGGTTTTTTTTTACATCTGGCATCTCATCTGTCAGTATGAATACATGTATTCGAGTCTGTGTATAAACCCAGAAATATCAACTTAAACCAATACATGTTTTTTGTCTATATTGTGAACGTTTTTTTTATGTTTAGATGAAGTGCTCTCTCGAATCCGATTTCTTTCGTTCCGACATAAGTTTTAGCTGCTTGCAAAAGAAGTAAGAATTGCTGAAAATTTCAGCCCGATATCTCAAAAACTGTAATTAAGTATGCATTTGCGGATGTTTTCTGTAAATTCGAGTAAAATCGGATGATAAATAAGGAAATTCTTACAAAATAAATTTTCTGTGTATGTTCTTCTTCTTCTATGTTCAGAGCGTTGCCTTGTTGTTGCTAGGAACATGTTGAGCAACACCCAAAAAAGAAATATGTTGTTAGGAACATATTGAGCAAAACTTACGTGAGCTTGCATCGCCGCTCTCTCTCTCTCACTCTCAAAAAGAAGAAAAAGTATACACAGAAACTTTATTGTTTAATAACTTCTACATTTATCATCCGATTTCACTTAAATATTCAGAACACGTCCGCGATTGCCTACCTTTTAAGTCTATCCATTAACTTTAAACAGAAAATAACGCCTATACCTAGTATAACGTTGTTTACAACAAACTTGATCTGCGTGCAACAGATTCTAATGTTGTCACTAAATTTGGTAACTCTAGCTCTTATAGTCTCTGAAGTCTGTTGTTTCACACGGACAGAAAGACGGACATGTCTTAATCGACTCTGCTGGTGACACTGATCAAGAATATATATACTTTATAGTGTCGGAGATTTCTCCTTCTGCCTGTTATATACATTCTCGGTTGGCAGTAACTTATAGTACCCTTGTACCATATGGGTACCGGGTATAAAAATTCTAAAAGCGTATTAAAGTTTTGAGAAATATAAACATTAACAAAATGGTGTAGTTCTGAACAAAAATGTAGTTTTTTTGGTGAAAAAAAATGGTTGTATTGTGAACATATTAAGGGTACTTAGGGCCGGTTCCTACCCTGCCTGTTAAACTGCCTGACAGCTAGCTGTCCGGAAAAATTAGTCACCAGATAAAAACAATTTGATTTCCTGCCCTTCAAAAATGTATCTGACTGTGAAAGAATAACATAGGCCCGAAAACTAAAATGCTCATTACTATCGTATTTTTGTGTGTATCTATATAAAAGTGCTTCAAATCCAAATCAAAATATTCATCATACAATTGTTACCTATCATATCTTAGGGCCGGTCCCTACCTTCCCTGTCAAACTGAATCACTACTACCTGTCCGGAAAAGATAGTCACCAGATAAATACAATTTTATTTCCTGCCCTTCAAAAATTTATCCGACTGTGAAAGAATAACATAGCACTGTTAACTTCACTGTTATTTATCGATTATTGCTGTAAAGCACTGAACTGTCACTTTTGTGAAAAAAATATACAAATTGGAAAAAAGTCGGAAAGCAAAAATCGCGGAAAACCCCTTCAAGTCGAATCCTGGACAGTTTTGCTCTTAAGTTTACTGCCCAGTACCAAGGCTGTGGAAGATCATCTTAAGACGAAAAACAGACCAGAGTTTGCTGCAAAGAAGCGGGAAAGTTATCGGCACTGGTGGAGGAGTGGCAATTTCTACCTCTCTTTCAGCCATCGTCGAAAAGATGGGTAGAATCATTAAAACAAACGCAGGCATTCAAAAAATCTGTCCGTCTCTTTTTTTTTGTTATCGGTTATCGGAAATAACTTTGTTTCCGGGCCGGAAAAAATTTTACAGGGAGTCTGGGTCTCGGCTAAGTTAGCTCTCACATTTACACATTCACATTAAATAAAATGTTCTAAGCCGGAACTTTATCTGGTCTCAAAAATTTAACAGGCAGGGTAGGAGCCGGACTTTAGTAGGAATTTAAAGGCAATGGGTCAAAATTCCGTTTAGATATGATAATATTTATGTATATGTATGTCATATGGTACCTTATCATACTAAATAGACATATGAAACGAAAGGTATTGAGACGTAGATTGAAGATATTTTTCGATCTTTCCAATATACCGCCCGGTTCAAAAGTTATATATATATTTTATATATATATATATATATATATATATATTTACATATTTTATTTTTCTGAATACAAATATATATATTTATGTATATATATATATTTTTTTTTATTTCTATACCCGGTACCCATAGGGTACAAGGGTATTATAAGTTAGTGCCAATCGAGAATGTATGTAACAGGCAGAAGGAGGCATCTCCGACCCCATTAAGGATATATATTCTTTATCAGCATCACCAGCCGAGTCGATCTAGCCATGTCCGTCTGTCCGTCTGTCCGTCCGTCCGTCCGTCCGTCTGTCCGTCCGTGTTAAACAACAGATCTCAGAGACTATAAGAGCTAGAGTTACCAAATTTGGTGACAACATTGGAATCTGTTGCACGCAGATCAAGTTTGTTTTTAAATTTGGCCACGCCCACTTCCGCCCCCGAAAATTTTAAAAAACTTTATATAAGCTATAGTTTTAAATTTTTGCTTCAAGTAAATAGATACAATAAATAAGTAGGCATGTGCGGACGTTTTCTGAAATTTGAGTAAAATCGGATAGTAAACATGGAAGTTATTAAACAATAAAATTTTTATATGCTTCTTCTCTTCTCCTGAGCCACAACGGCAGTAGCGAAAAAAAGTGTTGCGTGCCTTCGGGCGCAGTATTAATTCGTAATGCAGCTGCGTACA
>VNJW01006477.1:0-10786 GCA_008042615.1 Drosophila auraria
TTTCTCTGTTTTTCAACGAATTTCTATAAATTTCGAGATATAGTCGTTTTTTATAGTTCTAGAATTACGGTTTTAATTTCATTAAGATCGGACAACTATATCATATAGCTGCCATAGAAGGGATCGGTCGATTTATATGAAAATGTAAAATTCTACATGTAAAATGTAAAATTTACAAAATTTACATAATTTGACCTTTTTTTTTTACATTACCAAATTGGATCGATTTTCAATGATCCAATTGCTGACTGCAAGGGTATATAAACTTCGGTTTACCGAAGTTAGCTTTCTTTCTCGTTTTTACTTTATTTTGTTATTATGTTTTTTTTTTCTAGGAGCTACTTTCTGCCTTTTTTTATATTAAAACCCTTAAACCCCCTTCTTTTTCAGACGACAAGGACGTGGAGGATACTAGCGGCATAGAGGAGACTATAAGTGCCCATCATGCTTTGCTCTCGAAGGGTTTCGCCCTGTCCGAGCCCCAGTTGACAGTGCATCAGGCTTTGGAGTCCTATTTGCCCATCGGGTGAGTGCGCTTTCCTTCATTTATACAAAAAAAAAAAAAAACACAGAAACTATACTATTGTTGCATGAATTCTATACTCTTGAGTATTAAAAATTACTTAATAAGATGCTTATTAATTTGATACTACGAGAGTATACAAAATATACTAACCTTGAGAAAAATCACTAACGCGACAAACAGAAAAGCACTAAATTCCAGCTAACGCGATATGTGCGAATTTTCGATAAAGATAATACCCAAAAGTACACATTTGAAACTATAGAGTATAAAACCTATACTATTTAGTATATATCTGATATTAAGAAGTAAATTTATACTAAACTCGTTAAGCTGCTTGGGTATATTTTTAAGAAACTCTTGTTTTTTTGTATCCCTTGGATATTTCTGTATTTACAAGGACATTCTTACATTTTTACATTCTTAGGGCTAGGATACAATAGATCTAAAGACTAACGGCTATGTAGGCTATGGTTTTGGTTTAGCGAAAGGTCACGCATTGGTGGTTCCATGGTCAACGAGCTCCTCCAGCTCCTCTCTAGCTTCTCTCAGCTTCTGGTGTGTCTCCGTCGTCCTCTATAAATCAGTCTTGAGCAGGCCAGCATTCTCGATTTGGTATACGATCTGAGTCTCTTTGTACGTGCGCGGCTCCGGCTGCACTACATCCAGCTTGCGGCGTCGCTTTCTCTGAACCACGCGCCACCACAGCAGCAGGATTAGCAGGAGCAGCAGCAGGCCGAGGAGCACGCTGCCCGCCACTATGTAGGCCGTGTAGCTCTGCTGGCGACACTGCTCGGTGATGAGCAGACGCAGTGGCACCAAAGGTGGAGCTACCTGCTGGCCTAGCCGCTCTCCCGACCCCACTGGCTGGAACATTAACTGATCGCTGTGAAGGCGAAAGAACTCCGCCTTGGGCAAGGGAGGCTCTACGCTCCTGTCCAGCTGCTCGCAGCTCCAGGGATTCGCATAGCGCAGCTCACGGATGCTCAGGGCGAAGCGCTCATCAAAGCGCAGGGACTGGGGCTGGGTTACCCCGTCATCCGCCTTGGGATCCGAGCCTGGACGGGAGCTGCGCAGGCTGTTGTTGTGGAAGCGCAGCTCCAGGCGCTCGCTCAGCTGATACGAGCGATGCACAGCGAGGCTGCGGAAGGCTATCTCGCTGGTGGCCCCGAAATTGTTGCCCCTCAGGGTGACTGCATCCCGGATTTGGGCCTCCAGCCACTCGCCGTCCACGGAGAGGAAGTGGTTCTCGCTGAGACTCAGCTTGGAGACCACTAAAAAAGGGAGAAATATTAATTAATTAATTAATTAATTAATCAATCGCAGAGCGGGAAAAGCACTTACGCTTGAAGGAGAAGGCATGGGAGTGCACCTCCTGGAAGTGATTGCCTCTGAGGCTCAGCTCGTTGAGCACCTCCAGCTCGTAGAAGGCGCGCGTGGGCAAGTCCGCCAGAAACTGGCAGTTGGCAATGGTCATCTGTTCCACGGCGAACTTCTTGAAGGCCTGAAAGGGAAAAAATAAATTAGAAAAGCTCTATCCACTCTGTTCACTTGTTCTTTTTTTTCAAAAGAGTCAACTCAATCATTTTGCTCACTTTTTCACTGTTCATTGCCTCTTTAGCAAAACAAAAATATCATAAAACAAAAAATACCATGAAAAAAATTAACAACTGATCAATAACGAGTAAGAGAGCAAAACTGAACAAGTGAGTAAAAATGAGCAAGTGAGAAAAAATGAGCAAGTGAACAAAAAATAACAAAATTGATTAACTAAGCAATAATGAGCAAGAGAGCCAAACTGAACAATGAGCAAAAGGGAGCAACTGAGCAAAAATGAACAAGTGAACAAAAAAGAGCAAGTGAACAATAAAGAACAAATAGGAAGGAACATGTTCACTCACTCAGTTTATTGAACAACTCTTTTTTGTTCACTCACTCATGAGCAACCCAACACTAGCTCTAAGCTCTCCCTCTTCTCTAATCTCACCTGACTCTCAATATGCCCGATGGTCACCCCGTCCATTTTGAGCAATATGGCACTGTTCTTGGTCGTCGTGAACCCAAAGGGCTTCATCTCATCTATGCGCCCGCCCACGAATGAGATCTCTTCGATGTTCCCGGTGATGGCATGCGACTCGATCAGCTTGAGGTTCGTCTGCTCGAACTCCACGATCAGCGCCTTGTTGCTGGCATAGCGCGGCACACTGAGCGCCGACTGGCGGAGCACCAGCTGGCCCACCCGGGCGAAGGTCACCTTGCGCAGGCCCATGGTGTCGCCCAGGCAGTTGGCCTCCACCACGAGATCGCGACAGTTGCGAATCTCCACCAGAAAGACATCGCCGTGCAGGAATGGCATGACCATGGGCTGGAAAAAAAGGGGAGTATGAAAGTAATTAGTGAAAAATGTGTAGGAAATGGGTAAAAAGAATTTAAATAAGTAAAAAATGAGTAAGAAAATAGTGAGAAATAATTAAAGAGGAAGTTAAGAGTGAGAAATAAGTAAGCAATATTTAAATAAGTAAGTTTTATCAAGAAAATCTATCAAAAATTCTTCAGAAATATGCTTTTTAATATTTAATATTAAAGAATACATTTTTTTTGAGTAAGAAATATGAAAGAAATAATTAAAGAAGTAAGAAATAAGCAAGAAGCAAGCAAGAAACTAGTTAGAAATAATTAAGAAAGCAAGTAACGTCAAGAAAATATACAAAAACTCTTTGGAATATAATTTTTAATATTGAATTTTAAACAAATATAAATGTTTTAAGCAATTTAACACTTGAAACTTATCTCTTCACACCTTTTAAATTTAAACCCACCTCTGGCAAAGGGATTTCTTAACTTAAATACACTTTTTCACTGTATTTTCCACCGTGCACTCATAAAAAGTATAAAAGTTCTTTAAAAATAGGCTGAATAGGCCAACTTTTGGCTGAAGGTTGAGTCATTAAATCGTGTTAATACACAGAATTGTTGATAGTTTTTTATGCTCAAAATAGTCACGGCCTTACGTCAACTGTTTATGGTTTAAATTAAACTTCTTTGTGGATATTTTCTTGGTTTTATTTTGTTTTAGATTATATTTCTTTATATTTATCATAGATTCCGTTCTAAGAGATGATTCACCTGGTCATAGTTGTTGCAGTCGCAGGTAATGGTGGTGCCGCCACCGGAGTTGCAGCTGACCTTCGTTAGCTCCGCGAAGGAGCTGGGCAGAAGGAGCATGAGCAGCGTCCATATCCACGCCGTGGGATCCTTGAGATTTCTGATATTTCGCATGATTATTCGCTCATATTAACGTGCCTCTATTCTCCGGCTCTATTCACTCTTTGTTCATTTTCCGGAGTCTCCGGAGCACTCTCCGCCGTACGTTCCGATGAGCTGTACGATCGGCCCGTAAATGCTGATAAGTCCGCTGCTGATAAGTTCTCTAGCGCCTTATCTTTGAAGGTGTTTCTTATCTGCGGAATACACACAGAGTTACATTCGTGTTGTGTTTGCGTTAATGTGTGTCATAGTATAGTCATATTTTTGCTATACAATCATAGGTATGTGTGTGTGGTGTGTATGGTGCGTGCTTTTGGGTCCACCTTAAACATCCACAATTTATGGCAGATAAAATAGAGAGCTTTCTCTATAGGGTATTACTATGGGGTGCATGTGTAGTATAACTTAGGGATCTGTATCTTAGGAAAATGAGATTTAGTCTTGTCCGTTTGTCCGTTTGTCCGTATAAGCACCTAGATCTTGGAGACTACAAGAGCTACAGCTACCAGGTTTTGTAATAATGGTCTTTTAGAGGGTACGTACATCAAGTTTGTTTTAAAATTATTTTAAATTAATTATTAAAAAAATAAGTCCTATTTAGAAGCTATATCATTGATTTTCTGTGCAAAGCATAATAATATATTGAGAGACTAGTTTGCGTAGAAACTGATAGGACAGACAGACGGACAGATAAATATTTTTCAATTTAATTTAAAAATCGCATCACTAACATTAAAATAAATGGAATTCCCATCTTATATTTCTTTGTTACATTAAAGGTCGCTCTTAGATAAAAATTTCTGTAGAAAAAATATTTCTCACTCATATATTTGTTTACAAAAACAAGTAAGAAAAGTGTTTGGATTTATCTTATCTCAAATTCTAATTATTTCAAATATTTGCAAACAAAATTAAAGTACAACTGTCATCTTGGTCTAGGTGAACAGTAAACTTCATGCATATAAAACCAAGGTTAAAAAGCTTTTTGATTGCAAAAAAAAGTGATAAGATCGCATATAAAGTTCAGTTTCCGAGTTGCCGTGTACCAGTGACTTTACTGGCGGGCCCCTTAAATACATCCTCGTTTCTCGTCAACGTTTTATTTCTATGAATTCCTTTTTTTCCTTTAATATTCTCATAACACGAAGCAGAAACCATGCTAATTTTTCCTTTTAACAATGATCAACTGAAGCCAGAGATTCAAAAGAATACTTATGTCGGTTATTTCGTTTTCCGGTTGGATTTTGTATACCGTCTTGTATATCGGCTGTGGTTATCGGTTTTATACAAGTGCCTAGGGATTACATGTAAGTTTATAGTTTCTATTAAAGGTTTTTATTATTAGTTCAAGGTTGTGTAAATTTTGTTTGTTTTCTTCCCCGTGATTTCAAATTAAATGTAAAATAGTTTGAAATTAATTGACCGATAACCTGTTTTGTGATGGTTATCGATTATAGCGAGTGTTTTAAAGCAGCGAGTATTGTAAAGTAGCGAGTGGAAAAAAGTAACTTAACTTTCCTGATAGTTCTAACTTGTAAGACAAATTCTTACAAAATATAGAAAAATTGAGTTCTCAAATTCCGTGCGTCTTAAAATTTGATCGATTACCGATCTCGAGGCGAAAAATTACGTCGGTGTCGATCATAATCAGCTAAAGTTGACGTTATTGCCCAACAGCGATAGCTGAGACACAGACTGGTCTCGGAACGAGGCTCTAATTGAATCACAACACCCTCTCCCAATGGTGATCTTCACTTTACTTTGCCGGTTTTCTCCTCCAATCACGAAAAACTGTTAATTGAATTCGGAGGTCGCGTTCGGCAAACACACACTGGGAAGGGGAACTTGGAAGTCGAACTGGGACTTGAGACTGGGGACTGGGACTGGGACTGGGTCTGGTAGCCGCCTGAACATGAGCAATTATGCTTTGTTATTTGTTTATGGCCATTTCCATTTTTATTTGTTTATAGAACTCAATTTACGAGAGAGAGAAAATTTAGTCAGCGCTCATCTCGAGTGGCGACTGTTCAAATATTTGCGCACGAGTCGAGAAATTCGAAAAATTCCAGAGTATCGTCGCCAAGTTTGACATCATATAACGACTTCTACGTTTATGGCATTTATTTTCACAATTTCACAAAATTGGTAATTAAAAAAAAAAAGAAATAAAAATAATTATAGGGAAGTAATAAAGGCGAATAGTATTTTGTTGTAGTTACTTTAAAAACTATAAAGATAGGGCCTGAGCCTTTAACTCTTGACTTTGATCAGGTCATAATGGTATAGACAAGGTGTATCAGACAATTCTGGGCTATTTAGATAATGCATTTTCATTTTGATAAGTTGTTGTCAAAGGTATAAAGAACCACAATTGGTCGGGGCCTCAAAAATTCCGGATGTAAGGCAGACGATGATTGGTCAACCCTTTTCGGTTAGCTTTGTTTTTTATTTATAAATCTGTCCGCTCTCCACATCAAGTGGCGTTCATTGAGTGGACTTGCGCTTAGGAAATTGAATTAAAGCGCAATTGCATTTCCTGTCAAGTTGCGGAATCCGAGCCGGAAAACTCTCTTTAAAAGACCCCGTGAACTCCGTGTAATTAAGATATAGATAAAAAGATCCAATGATCATAAAAGACTTCTGTTTCCGGAAAGAAAAAATCTTTATAGATATTTAACTTCAAAGATTAACTTTAAAAGAGTTGTAAAATATTTTCTGAAACTACCTAAAAGTATGCAAAAAAATTATTTTCTCTCAAAATGTATTAGAGAACTCTTAAAGGGCATATACATATATATTTCTAATTTGAATAATATCATTAAATATTGGCTTAAAATCACATGAACCCTTTAAATTATCTCGTTTAAATCATCTCGTTAATATTTTCTCGCTGAAATCATTTATTTAAAATAATCTCGTTAAAATCTTCTCGGGAATATTATATTTTCAATATCATCTCATTAATATAATCTCGTTTAAGTCACTTCTTTAATATAATCTCCTTAAAAACATCTCTTTAACATAATCTTGTTAATATCATCTCGTTAATATTATCTCGTTAGAATCATCTCGTTAATAATTACTTGTTTATCATCTCGTTAATATTATCTCGCTAAAAACATCTCTTTACTATAATCTCGTTTATATTCTCTCGAATAAATCATCTTGTTAAAATTATTTCCTTAAAATAATCTTTTTAACATTATCCCGTTGAAAACATCTCTTTAATATAATCTCGTTAAAATCATCTCGTTAATATTACCCCGTCAGAATCATCTCGTTAATATTATCTCGCTAAAATCACCTCCTTAATATTAACTCGTTAAGAACCACTTGTGTCATTTTTTAAAACGCCTCGGCTGTTACTATAATTATTTCTTATTATTATATAGCTTATTATAGCTCATTATTGCTTATTAATATAGCTTTAGTAATAATTAATGTTTCATGGACTCGTAAGAATTGAACTTAAGCTTGAAGCGCAACCGATTGAAGCGAATCGAAAGGCTTCATTGCACAGACTGCCGCGATTTCCGTTGCATTCGGCCGGTTTACCGAATACCTCTTATCTTATCACCCGGCTATATCTCGGTTTCGATAAGATGGCGAATGTGAGTCGCCCTGAAAAGTCAACACCATTTCGCCTCTGATTCCCGCAGGATGACACATAATGTGTACATAGAGTTGGCCAATGGCTTATTATTATTATTACTCCATGGCGTTTCTAAGGTCGAATTACATTTACTGGAAATTGGAATGACTAAGTCACTGAAAAACAGTTGAAAGTTGGTCGTAAATTCAGTCTAAAAATATGACTTAAATATATATTGTTTGCAATAAAAAAATCAAGCAAAAAAGGTGTGCCAAGCTGGGTATTGTTTTTATTGAAGAAATATATTTATGTCATAATTAATGGTTAAGAAAATAGATCGTAATTATATTAATTCTTTCTAAAAAGAGTTTTTTAAAGATTCTATTCTTCAAGATTTATATACTAATTATTGTTTTTAGAGAAAGCAGATACTGTATCTTAATGGCGCCTTAAAGTTTGCTTTATTGTCTATATAACTGCCATTAACAATAAGCTACAAGCTACAAGCTACATGCTTTCCTTTACAATTTAGCAAAATCTTATCTATTGCAAAATTGTCAACGACTTTCTTTCCCAAGCTCTTTGGAAAATCTTATTTTTTTATGGCTTTTTGGTTGTTAAAAGCGTATCGGCTGCAAAAGCTCATTTAGCCAAAGGTCTAAACCAACTGAAAACGGGAAAGAGTAGCACTAGAGAACGCCGAGGGCACTTGATGGGGTTAATGTTTTTAGCCTGAGTTTTTGTTTGTAGCTTCTGCTCTTTGCTTTCTACTACTTGAAATTCGTGCACTTGATTTTTTTTTCTTCCAATACACTTGGCACAATTTTCGAAGAACTTCTTATAACATTGACTTTGACCCACTGATCACAGTGGAGTTTGCCTAAATCGAACTTAAGAAATCGGAAATATGTAGATCATGTTTAAAGATCTTTTATGTTATTCGGAAAATAAATTTAGTATAAGTCCTTGAGGAAGAATAGCTGGAAAATAATCGAAATTGTCGATATATTTTTATACAAAAATCGATTTAAAATCGATACATTTTGATGTTTTTTAAATTTAAAAGTATTTCCCTTACAATCTTTTTGAAAGTTTCAGGGATTAAATACCAAGAAATCTTTGAGAAAGAATTGCAGGGCCAATATAAAAGTATTCATTGGGTTTCTTCAATGTTAAATAAATCGATTTTAAATCGATTAATTTTGAAATTTTGCCAGCTTTAATTGGTAGCTATTTTTCATACAATCTTTTTAAAGTTTCAGGTATTTAATTTAATAAAAATCCTTGAGAAAGAATTGCTTGAAACAAATCGAAATTGCCGATGTTTATATATATCAAAAAAATCGATTTTATATCGATTAAGTTCGATATTTTGCCAGCTTTAATTGGTAGATATTTTTTATGCAGGGATTTAATTTAATAAAAATCCTTGAGAAAGAATTGCTTGAAATAAATCGAAATTGTCGATGTTTATGTATAAAAAAAATCGATTTTAAATCGATTAGTATCGATGTTTTGCCAGCTCCAATTGGCAGCTAAATGATAAGCTATTTATCTCAGGATCTTTTCGAAGGTTTTAACTTTGAAAAGGAAATTAAATAGATGTCAAGTCTATATTTCTTGCAGTTTCTTTCTATTTATCGATGTCAGACTGTACTGCCTCTCTGTTCCAATCACTTGGCACATTTTTCGATCAAATTCCCGTAACATTGACTTTGGCTCTGGACTTTTTTTGTTGGTGTTTATTACTAAATATTTCCTAAACAGCAAACTAAAAACAGATTTTTATTTCACGTTTGCTTTCCTCCGTCGCCGCTTAACCTTGAAATATCGAAATATCGCCGGGTTGCGATGACGACGGCGACGGTGTGACGATAATGGATATGGATATATGGCAAGGTGTCTCTGCCAATTTTGTTTCTAATATTTTTTTAACAAGGGGGCGTATGTGCATAAATATACACTGCTAATTTCCCCGAGGAAACAAAATAAAAAACAATCAAGAGAGATGTCAAAGGGGGTAATATTCTGGTTATTGGGGATTTTGGATTTGGATTTTTTTATTGTTTTCTTTTGATGCGTGGGATCACGATCACCATGATTAGGAAGAAGCCGGAGAGGGAGAGGCAGAAAGAGAGAAGCAAATCTTCGCAAATCTTCTCTGTTTGTTTGAGTTCTTTTCTTGCAACGCAAACAACAAATTTTTTCCTACTCTCCGCAGATTTGTTCTTTTTTATTACTTTGAACTTTATGGTCAGGCAGGGCCACAAAAATGCAATATACACACAGGCACAGGCACCGGCACACACGCACACCCAGATTTACACACATGGAGAATTCACATAGAAAAAAAGTTTGTTTTTGAAGGAAACTTTGGTAGTTAATATTCCTCGCATTTAATATTATTATTAGCAGTGAAATCAGCGCACCGAATTAAAGAACACGCGAGCGCTCCGGTCAGCGGTCAGAGTTGTTCTTAAGCGCCGTCGTCGTCGTCGTCGTCGTTGTTGTTGCTCCGGCCGACCGGCGTAAGCGCGTGCGAATGACAAACTGAGCGCCAAACCGCCAAACGCTAAACGTTAAGCGCAAAACGCAAACCGCCAATCTCCGCTCCCCACTCGCCGTTCTCCGGCTTCCCCATCTCCCCGCGAGAGCACACGCTCGGCCGAGCGCCAGCCAAGGCTGAGCGTTTGGCTTTTTTCCCGCTAAAAATCATAAATAGCGTTGACATCACTTCGACATTGGTTAAGTTAAAAATTATTTATTATAATGATTGTTGATTTTTTGTATATTATATTTTTATAAAATATATAATATTATATATTTTAATTTTTATTTGTTGATTATTAACATTTACTATTTAGCAGTAATAATATCATTTTGTCTTGTTAAAACCAATTTACATTTATTAACCAATAATAGTACAAATAATAATAATTAATTAATTAAATATACCTTAAATAATAAATATAAAAGGGTATTAATTAAGTAACGATGTTTTTTGCACACAACAGGTCGTATAAGCAATTTATTTTAAATCTATTTTTGATTTAGCTATTTTTATACCCTTGCAGAGGGTATTATAATTTTGCCATGATATTTGCAACGCAGTGAAGGAGGCATCTCAGACCCCATAAAGTATATATATTCTTGATCAGCATCACCAGCCGAGTCGATCTAGCCATGTCCGTCTGTCTGTCTGTCCGTCTGTCTGTCCGTCTGTCTGTCCGTCTGTCTGTCCGTCTGTCTGTCCGTCTGTCGGTTTCTACGCGAACTAGTCTCTCAGTTTTTGAGCTATCGGGCTGAAATTTTCAGCATATTCTTATTTCTTTAGCACGCAGTATATATGTCGGAACGGTCGAAATCGGACCACTATATCCTATAGCTGCCATAGGAGTGATGGC